>CAUJGJ010000436.1:50200-115200 GCA_963170055.1 Halisarca cf. caerulea
CTCTGTAACCAGGACACTTCTAATGGTTCCTAAGGTGTCCATCATATTACACAGGCTTCCCTGTACACTTATACTGTACAGTTATGACTATCTAATGCAGCCTTTGATAATCTAGTCTCCTTACTATCCAGCCAGTAGAAATGTGCACAGTGTAGTGTAAGATTTGTTAATCCACCACCCTCTTTAATCTAACATCTTTTAGTGCATGCATCATATATAGCCAGATAAAGAGTCACAGCTGCATTACCTAGTCTGGGATACCCAGACCCAAACCACCTGCGAGAAGGTTTGGGGCTGGGTGATGATGTCAGAAACATGGAGCCGTGAACAAAGGGTCTGGAACTCCAGACTAGTATTACCATGGATGTTGAAGTACTAGCCAATCATGTACCCATAGTTTCATGAATAATAGGTACCTCTGTGAATTATGAATAACTCCTGAATAATAGGGAACCTTTTAAATATAGTAGCATGAAATGGCAGTTCAGCGCAAAATGGAATGTGGTTTCTTCCCCATTGAATGGCTCTTTCATTTACACTAAGAAGGTATTTCCTTAGGAATGTATAAGACCCCAACATTCATGCTGCAGTGTATATATAGATGAACTATGAGTATAGGTAATATTGTGTCATCTGCTATCCGAGCTGTCGTTGCTGATTCTTTACAAGTGGGAAACTTTAGTAACAAAGTTTATCATGCATAAACCATCATCTAAGCATAGACCCTCTAAACTAGTAATCTGGTTTAGAGGGTCTACGATCTAAGGCCGGTATTTCAGCTGCAGAGTGTGCATTTAATAATAATAGGTAGCGTTTGAAAGAAGAATTGAATACAATAACATGTAATAGGTGCTATTTGGTAAATAATTGGCTCATGCCTACACATATAGCGCAGCGATATCAGTACTAGTCTAGTTCCCAGCTCACACTTCCGTAGCCGCCTAGTCTGGCGTAGCCGACCCAATCTCGCTCGGCCATTTTCGGTGACGTCAGTCTCCGAAAATGGCCGAGCGAGATTGGGTCGGCTACGCCAGACTAGTAGCCGCCGCGTTCCCAGCACCATTTTCGCCCGCCATTTTTATTGGGATAAAAATGGCGGGCGGAAGTGGGGCTGGGAGTTCCGTAGTCTGGCCACGTCAGACTAGGCGTTGCCGGCCCAGTCTCGCGAACTATACGTGACTAGGGTCACCCAAGCATCTCGTGGCATCACGTACTATACGTACTACAGGTACAAAAGTTAGTAGGATAGACCCTTAGTAACTGTTACCATCAACATAACAATGAGTCAAGAGAGTATCGAAATGGCAGGGGTTGAAATGGATAACTTCCCAGGAGAACTCGACAATTTGGTGGAAAATGAGAACATTTCTTTGCAGAATTCTAGAGAAGTCAATGTAGGTCAACAGGATGACTATCTACCACTACAGAGGACTAAGTGCCCAATACCAGAGCCTGTCCGTAGTAGTTTAACGCCTCCGATGACTAAAGAAAACTGTGTACGCTTCATCCTCTTTCGCCTGCCCATTTTGAGTTGGTTATGGTCCTACAAGCCAAGATATTTGGTTGGAGATGTGATAGCCGGTATCACAGTAGCAGTTATGCACATCCCACAAGGTATGTTTTGAGATAAGACACTGTCGACATTATGAACTCAGCTGCCTTTGTGTTTTGTCAGGAGGCTATCCCTATGTGGGGGCTAGAATGTATTGGAATTAATTGTGCAAGGAGTAGACATTGAAATTGTTACACAAACACATTCAACATTCCCAGAAATTCTAGTTAGGAAAGATAGAGTTGATTGGAGTCCACAGTGTATGTATATTTAATCAATCAAGCAATCCTTATTATTGTGCACACAGTACAGATACTATAGGGTAATGAGATACCCAATGAGGCACAAAGCTATAATATTACATAATGAAAATATATTGACTCTAAGTCCAATTAGCCGAAGTGGGCACACCACCTGCATTACATATAAAAAATTAGCTCTTGTATGTGTTTTTGTACTTATTTCTTGTACCTTTTTGTAGCTGCTAATTGTATAGACTTACTGCAGCCCTGGACCTGCCTATTAGTTGGCCATTTGTATTTCCACTATGGTAGTCACACCAGATGGTAGCAGGCTTATCCATAGAAAATAAATGGTGTATTATTTCTACCGTGAAAGAGCACATGAAAGACCCCTGTAGTTATGGGCACCTCAATCAGCCAGGCAGTGTTTCATGCATGTACTTCAATTATCAGTGCTAATGTGGACTACATTATTGGTCTATTGCTGTACCATGTGGTGTATGCGCATGTGTAGAATCAGGTAAGCGACTGGTAGACAGCATCCACTTGATGCCTAAAACAGATAGTCTGAACTATCTATCTAACTAGTCTAGCCAAAAGAAATAGCAATGAGTGCAAACTTGGAAAGGATAGTCAGCAATCTTGTTTATATTCCGACATTTTTCATATTTCTATCAAATTGAAATTCATTGGCTACAATTTAGACATACCCATTACAAGAAATTGAAGAATAACACTAGACTATGAAATGTGGAATGTTTCAGTCCACATAGGTACTAGAAGATTCATACTTATGGGGACTTTCAGAATTATGGGTACCCTCTGGTCCCAAGCTGTCCAGATAATCAAGATTCTATTATGCTGATTTCTGCATTTGGTCATGTCTGATTTTGTTTCCAATGAATTTCAATCTATTAGAACTAGGAAAATGTTGGAATATATATACAAGATTACTAACTATACTTTCCAAGTTTGGACTCATTGCTATTTCTTTGGGCTAGACTAGTTCAGACTAACTGTTTTTTATAGATCATTTGCTGCAGAAGTTATAATTTACATTGTGTAGTGCACTTGGTAAAGAACTTTGTGGTGTGTACCAGAAGGAAATTAAGGCCCCATTTACACGTACCCGGATACCCTTGTAAATGTATACTTTTGAAGACGTTTACACAGACTATTTACATGAAAACACCAAAAACGTATAGCGAATGTGGATACTTCGTAAATGGATACCTAAGTGGATACTCTATAAGCGCATACATTGATCGTTTTCGTGTAAACAAGTTGTAAATGCATTGAAAAGTATACGTTTATAAAGGTATCCGGATACGTGTAAATGAGGCCTTAAGCTTACAATAGTACTAACTTTCTGTGAGTAAAATTAATATTCACGGTTCCTTTCCCAACCAAGAAAAAACTGTACATTTTTTTATGTCTCGTAGCATACGTACGTACGTACCACTATAATATGGTAATTTGAATATAGTACACTCAGAAATTGCAATGTACATGTGTTCAATAGTCAGTGTGCTATTCCTCACCATTATATCATGTTCCTTTTTTAGGTCTTGCATATGCTTTGTTAGCAAGCTTGCCACCAGTTTATGGCTTGTACACATCATTCATACCACCTATTGTATATGCATTGTTTGGAACTTCAAGGCATCTATCTGTAGGCAAGTATAATAATTATTTTATGAGTGTGTATATGCATTGTTTTGTTTTCTTCTGTTTAATTGTGTCATCATTGGCAACTATGTACGTACCTGCTATGCACTTTCTTGATTTTACCTGTGCTTGATGTGCTACAAGTGGCACATTTTCACAGTCCTTGGCATGGTTCTTGGTTGTGGTATGAAAAAATAGGATATTTCATTAGCAATATCATATATAATGCAAAAATTTTGTGGTGCATTATTTTTTCAGATTTTGTGGATGAACTGTTAGTCACAAAATTTCATTATAGATTTCTTTTAAAAGCTACATTATCACTGACACCCTCTCAATCTCTCTATCAAGGATACACGTTCACATACTTTGTCAGTCAGACGACCAGTAGGCACTCGAGTCTATTGATTGTAGTTGTAGTACAGTACATGCTCTTCTGAGAGTCATTAAGAAGATCAGGAAACTCATTCTGTGTACATCGATGGATCCATGATAAAATACAGCAGTGTTGCATCTTCTCCCCAATATTCCTTCCATAAGAGGATGGTTAGGTGGGAAGCAGCAAACAGTCATAACTAAAGATTTTTCATCGGATTTTCTTCTAAGACACACCCATGGAATGCCCTCCACATCATTATCTAACACTCCACTTGCTAAATAGTTCCTTTGTAACCAGAAATCCAACTCCTCCAGAACCTCTTGCCAGTCCTTGTTCTTCTGCTTCATAGTATTTCTAGACCATCTAATATATCCATCAAAGGCAATTGTTTCATCTTGTTTCAACCTGTTTCCACCAAAGCCACGATATACACCTGGTAGAAGTCAATTTCTAAAGCCCTCACATCATTATCATCTGCTTTATCCTCACAACTTTCACTTTTCAAACCAACGTGTATTGGATACCAAATCTTACCCATATAAATATTATATACACTGTCCTCCATGCACCTTTAGGTGCAATCTCTCTCTCAGCTATTGCATCACATTCTTGTTGCAGACATTTCATGGACTCTTTCAACCCCCTTACTTCTTTGTGCAATGCACCCACCTTCTTAGTTAACTGTGCACTTTTGAGGCCAAGTAGAAACAGCACACACTCCCTCCAAATCTAAACCCCTACTCCCACTTTTATATTCAGGCACTTCTAATAAGACCACCCTGAACAAACCTCACAATCCACCTTTTTACTGAACTCAAGAATATTGTTACAGAAACACCTCACCTCCCCATCTCCTTGACCTTCTGAGCCAGAGGTAGAACCAGGATCTAAATTGTATGCACTAGGGTGATTCTGGTGTGCACTGAATGCACACTTATTTTTTCTCACTCTACTATCTCCTTTTCTGGAAGACTTTTGAGAGGTGGCCCTCCAGTGCTGATCTTTGTGGTACTCTTCAGCATAATCATTGCTAACAATCACTCTTGAACTTGGAAACTTTTCAGGTGTACACTTGCTTGTTGTTTTCTTTGGACAAGAATCACTGTAGTTTCTTTAAATTTCTTTGCTTTGGCATTCTTCAGTTTCTTAACTTTATATATATATATATATATATATATATATATATATATATATATATATATATATTAGCCACTGGAAGAGGACTCACCAGTGGACATGAACATATTGAAGAAGGCACTGCAGAAATTGGGTACCAAGAAAGCAGCAATAGAAATGGAGCTAAAGCTCCAAAAGCGTGAGGTAGAGTGTGAGTGCCAATGCTGTGATTGCTGGTTTTTGGAGAATTATTGGTGAACACTCAAACATTACAAATACTACAGTGGAAACTTGTTGCAAAGAACTTTCGGCTTACAGTGCATAAATATATGTGTCTCAGTTCTACTATGAAATTTTAGCTAGTTATAGTGAATTTTTGATATAGTTTAGAATTTTCAGTGTTCCCTGGGATTCATTATAATGAGATTTCACTGTAATAATAATAATAATAATAGTATATATATACTGTAGATCAAGAAATTTTCATGTAAAAACATTCATGTACGTAAGTTTTCTTTGTGTGAGAAAATATTTGTGGTCCTACCATCCCACGAAAATTTATCAACAACAAGTAAAATTTACATACGTAAACAGTACATCATGTGACAAGAAAAATGGTCTTTGAGAAGTGTCAGTCATGTCTATAAGGAGTTGTCAGGGAATGCCCTCCATGTGAAAGAGAAGGGAAAAATGATAAGAATCTCTATACGCTCTAGCAGTTAAGAAGGAGGATACTGCTATATAAGGCATTCGCCGTGCAAGATCTTCAGCATGTGCACCCTGTCCTTCAGACGAGGAGGCCGTATTGAGTGCAGTGTAACAGGTAAGAGGAGGTGATCTTCACCAAGGAGGACTGGAAATTCCGCAATGATATGTTATTAATTCATATTTGTCGCCAAACAATCAGGCTCGCGATATTGAATATACGTATGTGTGTGGATAAATTTGAAAAGTAGAGAATCGCCTGTATTTTGTCGTTTTTTCAAACTTGGCTCACAAAACAAGTTCTGCAAACTTTGAGCTTCATTTTGATGTCAACTATAGGAATACAAACATTTTTTTCCAAGTCACTGCGAATTATCACAGGAAGTGCAATCGAATAACCTAAACAGCTAAACTCATACACGCCAGTAAACTGAAGGTCTGAGCAGGAGTTCAAGATCGCAGGTTCTTATCATGTATAGCAGGTGGTTACTTGAAGTTACGTATTTCTCCAGTCCAGATCTTCCTTATCTATCACAGATTAACTCAGGAAAGTTTCATCTTTGTCAGCCTTGTAGAAATAAAATTACTTCAGTGTTTATGACCACTTGTATAATTCTGTCTTGAAATTTGAGGTGTTATAACTGAACCATATGCAAGTGAAAGGACTTAATTACAGTACGGATCATAAAAAAGGTAACGAAAATAACTTTTAGCGTTTAACGCTTATCCGGGACTTGCACCATTATTTAGTTAACAGTTAACTGATAGCTGGTAACAGTTATCCGCCAAGTTTCTGTTAAGTATTTTGATAACGAGTCTGCGAGATATGACGGGAAGAAGTTTTGGGAAAGATTATCGAAGTTAAAAGAGCGGAAAATGCCTGGCGAGTGAGGAGAAATCGATCAAAGTCGCGCAAATTGAAGCCAGCGATCACGAAATTGGATGTCAATTTCTGCCCAAGAACGAAATCTTATTTTCCGTTGAGCAAAGTTGGATAATTCTTTGCTTGATGTAGGCAGACAAAACCATTTAGAATTCTCTCTTAGATCGATTGCTAAAACTATAGACACACATCGTATGCAATCCTACGTAACATGAAGCTCGCCATTTTTTTTTCTAGTTAACGGTTTCCGGTTAACGGTTAACAGTTAACGGATCGCGGTTAGCTGTTTTCGGAATATATTAGCGTATCACCGTTGTCATTTATCGGTTACCGTTACCTTTTTTATGATCCGTACTGTAGTATGTGACAAATTGGTGCACTGTCTGCCCACTTGCATGAGAAGTTAGGCTTGCATAGTACATTTCATGCTGTAGATTCATGACTTTGAAAATTGATTTTACTACCTTAATTACGATTAAATATTGTTTTGTATACGTACATACATACGTATATTATACGGTATGTATAGTATGTACATACATTATAATAATGTTTGTATTATACCTATTGTGTATAATTTACGTAGGCACATTTGCAGTTGTGTCCTTGATGATTGGCCAGGGTGTGGACAGACTGGTTTTGATAAACCATATACCATGTGAAGAAGGGAGTGCAGGATCATCTAATGCTACCAACATTACTGATTGTGTGGAATTCAAAAGTGGAGTAGCCATCACTATTACATTCCTGAGTGGAACCATCTTAGTAAGTCCTACACAAGTATCCACAATGGATTTGTGAACTCCTAACTTCTTCAATGTAGTCCATATCATTGAAATCCGTTTAGGATCAATTGTTACTCATTTAGAATAGAACTTTAGTCCTTATATGCAGTACATGCAACACTGTACTTGGAAATCATAGGGAACTCCACTTTATTCAAAGATGCTAATAAGAATACAGAAGAATGCAAAACCACTGTGAAAAGTTTGGAAGACTAACATGCACCCTAGTTTGAATGAAGTACCACCTCCCATGTAGTAAAGCATATTGGAACATGATACATATCCAATTCTAGTCTCACCTTTTCTGTATGTATGTCACTACTTCCCTCTCTTCTTCTGTAACTGGATTTGGTATCCCTTATAGGGCATCCGGCTCACAGATGGATGTTGGATGTCTTGTATCCTACCATATTATACAGTACATCTGAAGCCAATCCCTTCCTTGAATATTTACTTGTATTCTCTCCTCCATCTCATTGTCGTGAAAATTGTATCAGTTCAGGACCTCCATTTACCCATATTCATCCCTTAGACATGCATTTGTTAATAGTCTTTTAATCCTCTTGCATGTGAGCAATTGTTTTTGTTCGGAACATTTGCATATGGATACAGTCTACGTATGTGAACATTAAATTTCAGTCTTGTGTGCTAATGTAATTGCGTACTTACTGTGGGTGCTATTTATGCAAAATCACCTTTCAGATTGTCATGAGCATCTTCCAGCTTGGGTTTGTGTCCTTGTTCCTCTCGAGTGCTTTGGTCAGTGGCTACACGACTGGTGCTGCAGTGCATGTAGCCACAAGTCAGGTGCGTCACTTGCTTGGAATCCCTCAAGCAGATCTAAAAGCTGATCCTGGACCGTTCAATTCACCCAAGGTACGTAGATGCCATATGGGCTTTTGCATATGTACGTGGTTGTAATGTACTGATACACTTTTTTGTTTGCACTTTACATCTCCAGGTGTGGATACTCCTGGTACAGAATGTGGCCCGAGGGAATGTGAATGTTGCTACCATTAACATTTCATTGATATCGTGCATTTTCCTCATCGTTGTCCGAAATGTCAACAGTTGTTTGTCTAAAACAAAACTGTATAAGAAAATTCCAATTCCCATCCCATCTCAGCTAATCCTGGTAAGTGTGGTATGCAGTGTACTTACTGGGAAACAGGGAATTTTTGTATGGTACTGAAATCATGTTGTTGAATGTCTATTGAGTTCAAAATAATTTCTGACACTATTTTCATGTGGATGGGGCATTTATACTAGTACACGTATGTACAGTGAAAACTCTGCATTCGGACACCTTTATAATTCGACATTCTCTCTAATCCTGACTATCTCATGAGGTACAGTCACCATATTAAAGTATGCTAAGAGTCACTTTGTAATCCGGCAACCTCCTAATCCAACATTTTTTTTCAAGTCTCAGTCAGAGTCAGATTAGAAAAAGCTTCACTGTACTTGAAAATGACTGTAGTCATTTTATTCAGTGTTTAATGGATTCCTATCATAAATTAGCATGAATAGAATGTTAGCATAAATTTCCTGTTTTATAGTATCTGATTTGGTTTGTGCTGCCCAGATGAATACATGGTGTTGCGACTTCAGTAATCCAAATTACTCATGTTATTTCTCATTAGGTTGTATTGGCAACTTTAGTGTCGTACCTATTCCAATTTAATGAAAGATGGGGTGTATCAATTGTGGACACAATTAAGAGTGGGTAAGTTATGTGAACTTGAGTTGTGTTGAGATGATTAGCATGATAATGTTATTGATAAGTTACTATATGTCTCTGAGGAAGGTATCATATTTCCTGTGAAGTGCCTGGGGGCGAGTGTAGTAAATATGATACCTCCCGAGCAAGGCATGTAGTAAACTATTTATTGCTAAATAGATTTTGCAAAAGTGGGAAACTGCTCCTAGAATGGAAAGGGGGGCGCTGTCTGCTGGAGGTCAATTCGTCTCCACATGTTTCTGGGTATCAGTACATACGTATGTTAACCAAGAATATAATAATATTATTTGATTTCAATATGGATAAAAATGGCTTCGAAGAGCTTGGTTGCAGTTATGTTTTAACTTTCAGACTGTAGTTTTTGGAAGAGAAGTCTCTGGCCATCGTTATTCTTCTACGTACGTATATAAAAAGTCTGCATAAAGCGTCCTGCTTTTCGGAAAGCTTTCAGTTTAAGTGCGCTGTGAATCTTTGCCAAGGTACTTGTTGCTATTTTCAGTTGGTTGTGGTCTGTCGGTGTACAGTAAGTAATCTATCTGTGCACGTGCATGCGCACCATGGAAAAATATCCTAATAATACCATACATGCTCTAATTTTCACGGATCAACGATTTTCACAATTTTCGCAGTTTTTATTTTTGCAGACACCCTTTTAATCCTACCTTCATTTAGATTTTTATTGATGCAAACTTTGTCTGTTTGTGGATAAAACCCATCAGAGAACAGTGCTTCTTGAAGACCCCTGTTCTTTTGACAGCCATTTTGGTCATTGCACAAGAGCCTGACCTAAATGATCATGGGCTTAAAATTTTTGCACATGGCTTCCAATCTGCGAAAACTGCAAAAGTTTCTTCCCGCAAGAATTACAGTATGTACAGTATTTGCTACCCAAGTGGTTCCTTTGATGTACGTATAGCAACATCAAGCGGTAATGTATATAATTACGTACAGTATTTGTGGTCAAGGTTGTAAGGAAGATAGAAACCATGCCTTTTTCAAAATGTGAGTATAGTGGCGTTTAGTCTAACTACTAGGGATGTATGCATATGGGAATGTTAGGAACTAATACCAGGTAAAGCATAATCAGGTTTTCTGTCCTAACTTATAGAAACCAGGGGTGAAAATTAACACTCACCCGCCAGCCCGAGGCGAGTAGATTCTACCACGGGTTAGTAAAACTAATAAAGATGGGTGCCCGTGAGGCCAGTAAGACTACCCTTCCAACATGGCTGATCAGGGTCAGGGTCAGTGTATCATTATTTATACTGGGGAGCCTTTAGCCATTGGCTATTCTTACAGGCCCCCAGTCAGATCTGATCCAAGTTCTCCAGCTATAGCTTTATATATTTTGACAAGAATTCAAGTACTTTAGTTGCAACGAAGGAAGCTTAGGATTAGTACCCTTCAAAAGTAGGGCTGTAATCAATTTTATCAAAGTAGTTTTTGAATGCATCCCGAAATTTTCTATTTTTGCCTTAGAGTAGCCCTGGGCACTTAGCAGGCTTCTGCACTTGTGACGTCATAGGTGTGTGGTGTTTAGTCTGGGGCTAAGGCTTGCAGGAAAACATTCAATCTCACAGTTATTTTTAGAAAGAAGACAATTAACTGTGGTTTCTTTTTGCCCCAACCTCCCCCACTTGAATTCCTGTAACACACATGCACAATTGCAACAGACTAATCTATGTATGTACTGTATTCAGAACCTGCTTGAATGGCGCAAAGGAGCCTCAAGAAAACTATTTCAGGTCCCACCTTCTACCTCACTATACCTCGCTATTTAGTGCCCCCCTCCTTTCTGTGCCTTGCCTACATTGATTTGTAGGCAAAGCACAAAAATTGTAGGAAATAAGGGAAGGGTGCGTGGTAAAAGTATCTAGATAGAGTGGGTCTTTTGTGAGTATTGGGGTGATACTGTATGATATTGAAGACTCAAAGAACATGGTCTTAGCAAACATATCAAATGAGCCTGACATTGAAGTCTAGATCAGTCCTGAAATCTTGTATATGTATTTTTACGAATAAACCTGATGGTTATCTTAGATCCCCTTTACAGACATCACACCATGCAATAGGCCTTAGTGGACATGAAGACATTAGTTGCCATCGAGTACTAAAGTAGCATAATAATGACTATATCAACTGGGCTAGTAAATGAATACTTGGGCTGGTATTTTTTAGGTGTCGCTAGCCTGGGTGGCTGGTGAAGGAAAAAGTTAGTTTACACCCCTGAGAAACCCATGTGTATCTTGTTTGTTTACTTGTGTAAAGACTTGTTTTACTTATCACTCCCAACTTTTGAACATACTGTACTATTTTCTCTCCTTTAACAGTGTATTGTGCTGTTCTATTCCTCTAGGCCTCCCCAGTTAAGCATGCCAGTGGCCGAGCACATACCGAATGTCATCCAAGATGCCATTACTGTTGCTATTGTGTCATTTGCAGTCGGTGTTTCTCTGTCAAAAGTGTTTGCTAAAAGAAATAAATATGAAGTGTCAGCAAATCAGGTATATTTGTACACCTTTACATGTCTATATAATAGGCTTTGTTTTTAGGTACTGTATTGTGTGTGCTAGTGGTTTTCCATACAGTTTTTGTGTCATTAATACTAGGAAGAAGCTTACATGTTTGTTTAGTGATGACATGCAAGTATCCTTTGCGTTTTATGTATTGTACTTTACTTGTACGTATATACATATGTATAATGAATTGTACGTATGTATATATAAAATGTATGCACAGTGCAGTGGAATCTCTGAATAAAGGACACTTTGGGACAGCATTTTTGTCCTTTTTAAGGAGATTGTCCTCTTTGGGAAGTCCAAAATGTATTGGAACTATAGGGAGAAAATATTTTGGGGCCTCAAGCTGTGTCTTTGTAGAGAGATTGTCCTTATTTCAGAATGTCCACCATCAGAGATTCCACTATGCATGTATTACGTACATATATCAATATTGTAAATAAGGTTGTAGTTTGCTAGGGTGTATGTCTTAACAGTGTCAATTTTGTTCAGAAATGGTATAGATTTGCTCGGTTATTGAAAATTTGCTTAGAAATATGCTAATTAGCAAATATTTTGTGAAATGAACCCCAAGAAAACAACATTTCAATAGATAGATATTTTAAACTATACTGTATGTAGTTCACATGGGGAGTGACCAGAAAGTCCAAGCACAATAGTCTTACACTTGGTAGAAAGCCTATTAGTACATAGTACCATTTTTGCAAGCTATGGTACAAGAAATAATAAAGTTGACGTTTGACTGCCGAATTTTGCCCGTAATGTCAGGCGTAAAACGTCCGTTGTTGCTGAAAATTACGTCCGTAGCACACTTCGTAACAATTCAACAAAATTACAGTTGTGCAAGACTATATGACGCATCATAAAAATGGTGGCCACGTACGAACATCCTCGATATGTAGCAGTAAGCATTTTTGTGGGAGAATGTAGTGGAATTCCCCTCCTTCGGGTTGATTTCCTTCAACAATCTTAAAAAGGTTTCAAAAATGCTAACTTAAGGCCAGCGTGGTATTCTCACGGCTGTCTCACATTCGCCGTGAGTCTTGTACGCACTTGCCTAAGAGCTTACGATAAGCATATGGGGAGACATCCTTTCCTTTAGAAGATGATACCTTGATTTGAATGCTTAAATTTTAAAAAAAAATTGCACTTCATGTTGATTTTGTTCCTGTAGATTTCTACTCATGTGCACGTACCCATTTATCTGCCCATAAATCTTCCGTAAGAAAAAAAATCAGGCGTGTAAAACGGTCCGTAAAAAGGGCGTCCGTAGAAGCACGCTACGCTTGTTTTACGTCAACTTTATTATTTCTTGTACTGTATGTATAACTAACACTTACTATAAAAAGATAAATTATAGTTACATTTTTAGAGGCTTCCATAGCCAAAGTATATAATTTCATTTTGACTTGTAACATTAAATTTAATGCTCACCCTATATGTATGTAGACGTTATAGTACTAAATTTTTGAGAAGCTAAAAAAACTTTCACATTTTTCAAGGAGGAGTGCTAGAGCACGAAATTTGTGCACTGATGTGAAAACATGGTGCATTGTTTGGTAGGTAACAGCGGAAGGACAGATCTGCAAAATTTATTTCCACAAATTTTTCAAAGATGACCAACCACAAAAAAATTAGCTCCTGGAAAATTTAGCGCTATTCGGTATATATTTACGTATGTATCTAATGACATAAAATTTAAGTATAGGTTATACAATGGGAACGGGAGGTACAGTGATTTACGCACCTGAAGGGCGGAGCTGAAGGTGTGAATTGCTAAACCTTCCATTCCCATTGTATAGCTATCTTGTACCATGATGCTGGACATCCGAAGGCGTAGCCTGAGGATGTCGTAACCGTTCTTTTCCTACCTATTTCTACTGCGTTGCGAATGGGGAGATGGCTGATCTTTTCCTATCAGAATTATTTTGCAATTACCTTCAATCCTGGTCCATTCCTTAGCTGATAGGGCCGCTTATGACCTGACCACCTCCACCCAACAATCAGCCAATATGACCGCCTACAGCCAGCTGTTCATTGACCAGAATGCCTCTATCCCGCCATTTGCTGATGATCAAAATGCTTCCATTCACCCATTTACTGATCCAAACACCTTTAGTCAACTGTCTGTTGATCTGACCGCCTCAATCCACCCGTTTACTAACACGAACGCCTCCATCCAACCATCTGTTGATGCGAACTCCTGATGGTTGGGTGGACGTGTTTAGGTCACAAGCGGCCGTATCAGCTCAGGGATGGACCAAAATTCATTTGGATTGAAGATACTAGTGAATTCTGAAAGGAAAGGATCAGTCATCTCCGTCCACATTGTGGTAGAACAATATATAGGCCAAAAAATGAACTGCGCTAGCTGAAAAGAATATACACCTCATGAATTCTTAATGAGGTGGGTTAGTGAATTATACACCCAGCCACATCAAAGGATACATCCACGCATCATGGTACAATATCCTTTTGAAAACATTCTTAGAAGTTTGCAAACTTGCTTCTCAACAAGGTGTGCGTAAAAGCTAGAGTTACTCATTGGACTATTCTGCACTTACATGTATGATTTATGGAATAAATATTATTATTATTATAATAATAAATAAACCAACGCATGGTGTGGCAATACAGTTGATTGATTTTACTAACCTTGTGATTTGGTTTAACAGTTCTTGTTTACTTGTTATGAAACATGTTTATGTCCCTTAACTTAATGTACTACTGTATTAGGAAACTCTCATGCTCTAGGGGTTACAACTAAAGACTAAATTTCATTTGATGTTAATGTATGTACTGTACGTACAGTATGTATGTACTGTACGTACAGTATGTATGTACGTATGTAGTTAAATCAGCTTCACTTTCCAAGTATGAAATGTGCCTTGCAAAGATCTAAGTAAATCCTTATAATTAAAATGTAAATGGTTATACTAATATACTAGTAGACATTCTTATATTATATTGTATGTACGTACATAATGTTGTATTGGGAATAATTTCAATTCTTCATTATTCATAGGAAATGTTTGCTTATGGGATTTCTAACGTACTGGGATCTTTCTTTTCAAGTTTTGGACCTTCGGGATCATTATCACGATCGCTCATCCAAGAGAATGTTGGTGGTAAAACACAACTTGTTGGAATAATTTCATCAGTAATTATATTTGCAGTCCTGATTGGAATTGCTCCTTTGTTTGAACCATTGCCAAAAGTATGCACTCTATCTGGGAAATTTGTGTGGTTGATTGACCAGGTGTTGTTATATCCTTGTTAGACCATACTAGCTAGTGTTGTGATAGTGGCACTGTATGGGATGTTTAAGCAAGTTACACATTTATTAAAGTATTGGAAAACCTCAAAATTTGACATGGTGAGTATGACCATTGCTGTGTGTACATTAATGCTTGTTTGTTAACTTGTGATGTTGGTTAGCTGTAGAGTAATTTTCACCTTTGCTTAATCCGAATGAAAATGTGACAGGTATTTGTCGCTGTGTTATCTTTTGTCTGTGTACATGTGGATGCACACCTTCCTCAATCACTACACTTATGTACCATAGATACCGTATACCGGGAAAGTTTCCCAGACTAAAACTTTTGCGAATCCCTAGATTCCGTGATTTTCGCAAAAAAACTTTCGTGAATCGCTGCATTTCGTATATAGATGTATAGAACAGAGCTAGCATTCACAAATTAAAGTTTCGTGAATGCTGTCAAATTCGTGAAACTTTATCTCTGCGAAACTTTCCCAGTATACAGTACTATTTGTGTTGTAGTAGTGTCTACAAGTACACTGTATGGACGTACTCTGTTGTTTATACTTGTCATTGTCTTTTCTATGTGTGGGCTTCTATCTCTTTTCAGTGTACAAAAGTGAAAATCACTGCAGTTTTGACCTAATATTTGCTGTTTTATTGTGATGGATAGCCAGCACTGGTTACAATTGCATTCGTAGCTAGGGTTTCTATTGTATGTAAGCTGGAAGTAAAATTCCGCGTGTGAAACAACTTTGGAAATGTGCGTAGCATGTACAGTATGGATCATACAGGGTAATGGTAACCAATAAATGACAACGGTTATCTGCTAATTTATTCCGAAAACAGCTAACCGCAATCTGTTAACTGTTAACCGGGAATTGTTAACTATCTATACATAAAAAATGGTGAGCTCATGTTACATAGGATAGCATACGACGTGTGTCTATGGTTTTAGCATTCGATCAAAGAGAGAATTCTAAATGGTTTAGTCCGCCTACATCAAGCAAAGAATTATCCAACTTTGCTCAATAGAAAAGAAGATTATGTTCTTGGCAGCAAATTGACATCCAATTTCTTGATCACTGCCTTCGAAATGCGCAACTTTTATCCGGTGAAATTTCCTCAGGTATTTTCTTGCTCTCTTGATCTTGGATAATCTTCCTCAAAACTTCTTCCGATCATATCTTGCAGACTCGTTATCAAAATACTTTGTAAAAACTTGGTGGATAACTGTTACCAGTTAACTGTTAACTAAATAGTGGTACAAGTTCTGGATAAGTGTTAAACATTCAAAGTTATTTTCATTACCGTTTTTGTGATCTGTACTGTATGTATGTACGAACATGTGCTTGTCGCCTCCCATTAATACTGTGTATCACTTGTGGTTATTTTGCTTTATTAGGCGGTATGGCTGGTGATTTTTATCGCAACTGTTGTGCTTGGAGTGGATTATGGTTTGTTAGTTGGAACGTTATTCTCAGTGGCACTAGTTGTATTTCGCATTCTTTTGTAAGTTTTAGGCATTGTGTGATCTTTCCCTGATGCATTGATTGCATGTATGTATTTTGGTGTATTCAAACAGACCAAATGCTAGTTCACTTGGACAATTAAACAGAGATTCAACTGTGATAAAGCAAGATACTAGAAAGGTTTATTTGCAACATGGAAATCGTGATCAGTCTACTGTAGCTTGTTATTCATCTATTTCATTTCTTAATAAATTTTTAGGTGCTACCTCTGCCAGGAATAATAATATTTCGATTTTTTTCTCCTCTTTGTTATTTGAATACTGGAGTATTCAGAGCAAAACTAGTACTTAAGGCTGGAATTGATCCCACTGTGAATGAAGATGAAGGCACTGGATGTTGGAAAGCAGCATATAATAAGGTTGTGTGTTGTGTCTATACTTAGTAGCATGTAAATGGGAAAGAAATTAAATTGGGACTTGCTTTAGATGGCATTCTGTTTGTACAGTACATAATTCAGCACATGTACCTATGTCTGAATCAGTATAGCATGTGTTCAAAACTTTGAAAGTATGCTCTGGACTTTAGGAGTTTGACAAAGAAATTTGAAAGCTACGTAGGTATTACATTTCCAAAGGTCTTTACAGTAATATTATCCCCAATAATGACTTCCTGGGCTGTGGGGCTAAACTGGCTTCTTGCTGTGACAATGATTGACTCTTTGGGTTCAGTCAACAGCACTTTTCTATGGAATGTTTCTTGGGGAACGGAGAGATTTGCCAAAAATCAGAAGTTTCTTACCATAAACTTATGGCCAGTTAGACCCCCACGTTTTATGCTGAATAGAATCATGTAATTGTGTGTTTGTGTGATAAAAGACACTATACTGGTGTAAATCAGCTTAGATAATGATTATTTGAGTATTCAATGATTAGTTCATGATTGAATGTAACAGCCATTTTCTTTCACTATACCCAGTGTTAATTACAGACTGGGCAATGACATTATAATTGAGACCATTGTTTAGCTATGCCTGTATGCATCCCAGGTTATTAAGCAATCCCATACCTTTATACGGGCATACATACATATATACATACATACTGTACATACACATGCACGCATGCACGCACGCACACACACACATACGTATATATCGTCAATGTTGTATACAGTATGTAGATCACGCAGACTATACTCTGCCAACAATATCTTAATGTGGCTTGCAGAGATGTTGTAAAGAGGTTCACTGTATATATTATGTGTTCAACTATTTGGACAGGAGATCTTCCTCTTCAAGTCTTTCCTGGCAAACCTCTGTGATTGTGACTGGGTGATAGGTACTGTGCATATCCAGTATTTCTTTGATCTTCCATGCTCTGGAATGTGTGTGTGTGTGTTTTTATGTATGTATCTCATTGAATTCTTTAACCCAAAGGTTGACACACTTGTATACAGTGGAACCTGTGTTACTGATCACCTCATTAAAGTGGCCAACTGCCTAAAACAGTCGTTGACTTCCAGTCCTGACCAAACAGCCATCTATTCCCATGGATCATAACCCATTTAATCCGGCCACCTGTCTAATGTGTTACCGATCACCCTTTTCGTGCACCAAATGACATTTTACACCGCCTTATATAGTCAAGGAAGCAAAATTACTAAAAAAAAATAAGATTCAAACCTATGTGCGGTTAGGATGGGAAGCAAGGTAGCAGAACAAGAGGCAATAACTTCAACAATGCTATTCAGGCTTAATAGAGTGTCTATTCAACAGCCTATACAATATTTCCAGCTAGAAATACCTAAATATTGCTGTAATTACACAATTGTATGAAAAAACGTCTGTGATGGCAGCCATTTGCTTTCGACCACATTTCATTAATATTCATAGCTTTCCTGTCAATGAGAAACCTGGTAATGCAGCCACTTGTGTAAAACAGCCAGGGAAGTTCTGTCCAAATGGTAACCACATTAGACAGGTTAAACTGTAGTTTTATTTTCCATGTTTGGCTGTTTTGTACAGATCAAAGGGATGAAGAGGCAGCGAAACAATGGCACAGTTGAGCAAGATGATGACAATACTTCCGTGGTACTGGAGCAGTTTAATGAAGGAAACGATATTCACAACTCACTTGAAAGCATGCCCCATGTTGTGTCATCACCTAGGACGAAAGCCAGTACTAGCACTGAAAGATCACTGCATACAATCATTATTGATTGCTCAGCTATATCTTTTGTGGACTCCGTAGGTGCAGAAACTTTGCAGCAGGTGATTTGTTTGGAGATTATGCTTAGTTTTTAATGTACTGTAAGTTTTATTTCTTCATTTATTATGATCAGATTGTTAAAGATTATGAAGAAATACACATCCAAGTGTTACTAACCTCTGTTCCA
This sequence comes from Halisarca cf. caerulea, assembly GCA_963170055.1. Taxonomy (NCBI): domain Eukaryota; kingdom Metazoa; phylum Porifera; class Demospongiae; order Chondrillida; family Halisarcidae; genus Halisarca; species Halisarca cf. caerulea. The sequence goes on from CAUJGJ010000436.1 coordinate 68,916, forward strand.
GGTAAGAGTTTTTCATTGCTCATTGAATTGTACCTTCACCATATACATATTTTTGCCAACAGCTCATGTTACTACAATGTTGAATAAATGCGGATTTTACAAGACATTTGGGGATGATTGGTTGTTCCCATCCATTAAAGCTGCAGTTACTTTTGTTAACAATGGAGGGAGACTGTTTAGTTTATAAACATCTTGAAATGTGGCCAAATGTTGCACTTGATGTTTCTTGTTCCAAAAGAGGCAGTTGTATTTACTGTTATTGTACAGTATGACTAGTTATATTATATTATATTATTGGATGACCAAATGGTGTTGAGCCCCCTGGGTGATGACACAACATGGACATGCTTTGGATGAGGTGGATTTTGTTAGCCTAAGAAGATGTGCAAATACAATAGGCATCTGTTTAATTTAATGCATACTTTATACAGGCATCTGAAGAAGATCAATATCCAAAAAATTCATGCCATGGCCTAGACCAATATTATATTGGCATGCATGGTATACAGTATGTTGATATGTGAGGCAACATTCCTCAGTATATATATATATAGAGAGAGAGAGGGAGAGGGCGGGTGGGAGGGCCGGAGGGAAGGAGAGAGGACAGACCATTGTGACCACTTCAGCATTTATGTATGATATATGCAATCTTTAAATTTGCTTCACTCTTGCATGCGTATACACCTTCAGCATCTATTATACTGAAACCCTGATTTACTATACATGGTACTGCATGTGTTATCTTTGACCTATTGGGGCTGGGATCGATAGTCTTGTCAACCATGCATGCAGACCCAATCGCCTTAAGCTTGTTATTTATATAATATTGCCATTTTTGGCTCAGCAAACAGGCCAATCAAAGATCGATAGATAAACTAGGATCTGGTTCCTCTCCCTCGACATCGCGTAGCAAAGATTCATCGACATTAGGCCCTCTTAACCCAGGTTGAGCTGCAGTAAACGTCCTTGGCAGAATCCCACGACCGGCCAGGGATCAAATAGCGAGAAGGTTGACTATTGGAAATTCTGGATCAGGTAACGTCCTCCAACTGCAGGGCAGCTTGGGAGCGCCTGTTTCTATTCTGTTGGAACTGTCTCAATTCTCCACCTAGGAGGGATCACAGGAGAAATTTAGTAGCACATATTCGCCGAGCAATAATGGAGGAAAACAATATTGGAGTAGCTCTTTCAAAACCACTATCCATGCAGGAATTTACATTTGTATCCTCCAAGGACCCTTTGAGATCCTTAGCTGCTTGCGTGGCTGCAAAACTAGAGGAGGGGAATTTCCGAGGAGCAGTGAAGATTGTTAGTTCGGATGAATCCTTTGCTCCTGTTGATGCTTCCACCCTCAGTAAGCTCAAAGAGAAACATCCACCCCACCACCCCCTTTCTGCCGGCTCTACTCCCCCAGACCCAAGACCGACACCCCAAGAGGTGTCTTCCTCACAGGTTCTATCTGCCATCTGATCTTTCCCAGCAGGGTCTGCTGGTGGACCAGATGGCTTACGTCCCCAACACCTAAAGGACTTAGTTGCTGGCCGCTCCAACCTTAGTTCACAAATTGTCTTGGAATCCCTAACTCGCTTTGTGAATTTTGTCCTTGCCGGTGACATCCTACAGTAGCTGATGCCAGGCCTTACCTGTTTGGTGCATCCTTGGTTGCCCTTAACAAGAGTTGTGGAGGTGTATGCCCCATGCAGTTGGGGGCACTTTGAGAAGATTGGTGGCCAAGTGTGCCAGTTTTTCTGTTCGGGATGAGATGGGTCTTTTGCTGGCTCCACTTCAGCTAGGCTACGGTACCCCTATGGGGTCAGAAGCTGCAGTGCATGCTGCTTGGACTTACCGACATCAGATCCAACCTGGCCATCTCCTCCTCAAGGTGGACTTCAAGAACGCATTCAACTGTATCAGGAGAGACAAGATGTTGGAAGCTGTTCTGAGTGAGGCCCCTGGCATCTTCAACTTCGTCAACGCTGCTGCATACAACCAGCCTTCCCTCCTATTTTTTCGGGAAACATATACTTGACTCAGCAGAGGGCGTTCAGCAGGGAGATCCTCTGGGCCCCCTTCTGTTTAGTCTGACCATCCACCAGTTGCTTGTTTCCCTGAAGTCTGAGTTCAAGATTTTTTATCTTGATGATGGTACAATTGGCGGTCCACTTGAAGATGTGGTGGCAGACTTCAAGCGGATTGAACAAGTGAGTGACGATTTAGGCCTAGCCATTAATCATTCCAAGAGTGAAGTGATCTGTGTCAATGACATTACTCATCAAGGCATTCAGTCAATTTCACCTATGTTTCAGATCACTGACCCTGCAGATGCTTGCCTCCTGGGCTCCCCCATTGGAGGACCTCAGAGCATCAACCAGGTCTTGTACACCAAGAAAGCATCCCTTGAACGTCTTGGTGAACGTTTGAGGTTACTACACTCTCATGATGACCTGTGTCTATTGAAGAATGCCCTAGCCCTACCTAAGGTGTTATATGTTCTCCGCACTGCCCCGTGTTTTGATTCACCCATCCTACCAGAATTAGATAGCCTTCAGAAGTCCCTCTTGGAGGATATTTGTAATGTGCACCTCAGTGATGAGGCATGGGCTCAGGCTTCATTGCCCGTTCGGGCAGGAGGCTTGGGTATCAGGAGATTCACCAAACTGGCTACCCCTGCATTCCTTGCATCAGCTGCTGTACCTTTGCATTGACGCAGTCCATCTTGCCTCAAGCACTTTCAGGTTTTCCTTGCACATTCAGGACTGATGCTCTGTCTCTGTGGAGCAGAGACCACACAGAGGAACCCCCCATTGGACCCACAGCCACCAAACAGCAGTCATGGGATACACCCATCATCAACGCCACTGTCTCATCTCTACTCTCTTCAGCAAATGCTGTGGATAAGGCCCGCTTGCTAGCCTCACAAAGAAAAGAGTCAACCCGGGGCTTGGCTTAATGCCCCCCTCCTGTGTCGTCGCTTGGTCTCTGTATGGATGACGACTCTGTGAGGATAGCAGTTGGCTTGCGCCTTGGAGTCCCCCTGGCTTCCCCCCACCAATGTGCCTTATGTGGGAACCACGTTGATGCTTCAGGTACCCATGGCCTCCATTGTGGGAGAAGTGCAGGCCGCCATCCCAGACATGCCAACATGAATGCCATGTTAAAAACAGCCCTAACATCGATCAATGTTCTGTCTATCCTTAAACCTCCACGTTAATTCAGGACTGATGGAAAGAGGGTGGATGGTGTTACTGCATGTGACTCCTTGGAGATCAGGTCGCCCTCTGGCATGTGACTTCACATGCTGTGACACCTTTGTCCCCACCTACCTTTCACTGGCTGCCTCAGGAGCTAGGATGGTGGTAAACCAAGCCGAGAGTAAGAAGAGAGCACTATACCAGGACATAGAATCAACCCACGATTTCGTCCCAATTGCAATTGAGACTTCTGCATGGTGTTTTCGGCAATGGTGCCCAGGAATTCTTCAAGTCCCTGGGCCATCGTCTCCGTACCGTGTCTCAAGACCTATCTTTGAACATTTTGATTCAACAAATCAGTGTATGCATTCAGAAGTTTAACGCTGTCTCTATTTTGGGATACCCTGTAGCTCATTGTGTTAGCGTTCATTGTTTTATTTATATTTATTACTTTTTCCTTGCATGTATGTTGTAACTTACATTGATATCTAAAAAAAATAAAAAAAATAAAGAAAAAAATATCTATCTATCTATCAATCTATTTATATATATATATATATATATATATATATATATATATATATATATATATTTGAAAGCAAGTGAAATGTGTTACAATGGAACTATATAAGTATATCAGGGAAACAGCAGGTGACCAAAATCATGCAAATGAAATGTGTTACAATGGAAATATATTAAGTACATCAGAGAAATGCTTAACAGTACCTAAAATTGAAATAGCATTCCTCCTCTGCAAGGGGAACTGAAATATGCTGATGGAGGTAATACGTGGAAAGAGGATCTCCTGAGATCAAGCGAAGCCGTCTACCAATTCCTTCAAAGAGACCTTTTGCTCTTGGGCTGAAAGAGCCTGAGGTTTCCACAGTAACTGGGGTGAAGAGGCATATGGTTGACAGATTCTCGTACTGTTGCATCTTCCGGTGTTTTGCTTCCATTGCAACAGCACCTGCCTCTCTTTTGGCAATATGAACATGGGATGAGGCAAAAGTATCTGCGCATGCAAGTGACATCCCATGCATGCCAAAGCCTTTCCATGCTCCCATGGCACCAAGGTATAAACCCATCTGGCCTCTTGCCATTGGAAGGACACAGTCCTTTGGCTTCGAGACGTGATGGAACCCCCACAGCAAGCAATGACCTGTGCAACAGATCATTCAAGGAGGAATGGCGAGAGATGCGGCCGGCCCTGGCTCCTCCTACAGCTCATGCAACCCATGAATGCCATACTCATCCATGGCTGCACCACATTGATGGCAATTGTGAGGCTGGCTAGGAGGCACACCTAGGCGTAGCCCAGCCGCAATTCTCACCACATATGGAACACCCGCAGCAAGCAATATATATATAATATATATGTATATATATATATATATATATAATATATATATATATACAGTGCAACCTCTCATATCCGGGCAGTTTGGGACCAAGGGGGGCCCGTAATTGTGAAAGTGCCCGTAAGTATGAATCCTCTACTACCTGTGTATACGTTGAGACATTTCACACTTTAAATATTCTTTTTTCTTTATTTTCCTTTAAGCAGTGACAAGTGGATGCTTTCTACCAGTCATGTTACCTGATACTAAACATGCACACACACCACATAGTACAGCTATAGACCCATAATGTAGTCCACATTAGCACTGATAATAGAAGTACCTGCATGAAACACTGCCCGGTTGAGTGAGGTGCCCGTAACTACGGGGGCCGGATATGCGAGGTTCTACTGTATATATATAATATTATGCATGTATGCATGTATATGCTAAGGAATTCATCGCGGTTTCCAATTTTATTCCTTCCATTTAATTGGCACTCTCGATTTGCAAACCCTATAATAGCCTAGCTATATCTTAAATTTGTACAATTCATTTGTCCACCTTCCTGCAAATATGCATGTATATATAATCATAGACACTCTATACTACGTAACCGTAATATAGAGTGTCTATGGTATTATATAGTCTTGACCCTCAATCTATAGCTGTACCCTCCCCCCCCCCCCCCAAATCATCATCACAATATAATATAAATATTCTTCTCTATAGCTAGCCTTATTGCAAAGAATTCAATCACTATAATATGCATACAGTCACACCCAAAACTGGTTTATATATAAAAACCTCATTTATCCAACAGTCAATACATCATCACTACTCTATGTACAAATTACCCTGATTTATCCAACAGATTGAACAAATATGGTCGGATATAAATGAGGGCCCACTATAATAGATTTTAATTTATTGACTAGCTCTTGCAAGATTAACTGTATATAGCATCCGTTACCATGAAAATAACACGATTATACAGTGATTTTATGCTCTAATTAAATCAAACCTAAATGAAGCCAATCTTCGCTACTGTGCATGAGAAGTGAACTTAGCATCGATCATAGCGCTAGCTGAGAAAGTCTTCTTTAGGGATTCTATAACCATTGATTCCATTCAGAAACTTGTTTAAGGTTCAAATTATTTGCTTTGTCGAATTCCTGCATGCAGAACACTAGCCCACAGTCCATGAACGGATGCTATTATAGTTGTTGGGACATATACAAGCACTCGGGCTATCTGTACATATATGACATAAAATGCACTCATGCATGATCATCTGCTATAGTGCCTTCAGGACTTGTGGCATATTATATGCCATCCCTTGCACCTATATACACGTATACTAAACACAATATTATAATTATCATTTAATATATAATTTTAAAAACGTACATACAGAACCAGCTCATACTACCAGTATATTTGTATATTATGCCATGATTACACACACTACATGATAAATTATTATAAAAATTTGCAATCATTATATTGATGTATGTACATAATAATGGAATGCCGTGCATGCAAGACAAAAGTTATGGAACGCTGTGCAGTACACAATTTATAATATATAATGTGACCTGATCATCTTCATATACATAATACTATATTATTATATTGCACAACAGTTATAGGAAATTTACAATAGCTAGAGCAGGTGGCCAATATTATACCATAATTATTATATAGCATCCATTACCATGGTTAACAGTACAATTATACAGTGCTTCTATATTGTATAAAACATGGGTGTTTAACTTACCGTGCATGATCATGAGTTTATACTTTAAAATCTGTGATTTCATGCAAATACCTCTCTGTAATGCTCCTTAAATAGCTATCCAGAGAAATACTAAGTCAAATCCTAATTGAAACCAATTTTTGCCAATGTGAGAAGTACGCGTGAACTTAGCATTGTAGCAGAGAAAATCTTCATTGACAATTCTTACCGCCGATTCCCTTCTTAAGCTTGATTTTTAGTGCTCAGATTGCTTTATCGAATTTCTGAAAGACAAGAACACCTGGCCAAAGTCCATGAACGGATGCTATAATGGTTAAGATAAAGGTAGGGCTGAGGCTATTATGCTAAATTGTTGCCTAATATGCTATTCCACCATGCTCAAGATTTCATTTTATTATGCTGTTAATTACTCCAATTATTCCATGGCATATTCTCATTGAATATTCTATTGCAGCACAACTTCAAGTTGAATTGTGAAAACTTGTGATTAAAATCATGAAGTTACATAATATCAGTATAATACATGCATGCGAAATATCTTAATGTTAGTGTTTGAAACTCAATGGGAAAGCTGTACAATGGTACCACTGTGCTGGAGGGATCATCTGATTCAACAGTCATTCCCATATTCTATCCCTTTATTCCGGAATTATGCTCCATTACTTTAGAAACCTATTATTCGAGAAAGTATGCCGGCATATTAGCCTCAGCCCTAGACATAGGCACTTGGTCTGCATGGCATATAAAATGCACTCTCCCTCGGGTGCTTTGTGTCCTCAGGATTCAGCATTTTATATGCCATACAGCCCTTGCGCCTATGTCTTAACCACTAAATACAGACCAGTTAAGATGATAAGATTGTAGCATTATTTTGATAGGATAATTAAAGTAAATGTTGTCATACTACATTATATAATTAAGAATGCATGGGCTGTCAGTCGGTATTAGAAAATATACTGACCCTAGCTCTATATTCCTGATAGTGACCTCCTGGTGGGCTCATAACACACATATATAGCAGCGTATAGTTGAAAATCAAATTGGTGGTACATTACACATATGGATTTTGCATACATTTACCAATATTTAAATTTGGTCAGATACACAGTCTATTTATAGCATTGAAAATATTACATTACAGAAACTTAACTTTAACGACTAATAAGATTTATTACAGCTCTTGTAGTTAATACGAAGTTACATAATAATTATTATTAGAGTTAATATCAATTACAGCTCTACAGTACTATGTGTATGTCATGCATATTGTCAAGTCTATACTTTGAAACAAAATGCTACCAAACTGCATGATGCTGCCATAATAATCAAAATCCACACAAGTACATGATGTGCAACTCCTTCAGCACAACTTCTAATCCATGCCAAAAATCTGCTGCATACATTCTCTGGAGGATTGTAATTTGCACTATTCAAATAACCATGATGCTTAAGAAATTCCAACAATGTTGGTTCTTGCCATGATAACGGTGGGAAATACTCCTTAACCAGATTTCTGACCCACCACGTGCTTTCACTGCCAATGCAAAACAAAAGACCACAGTATACAGTATACTGTAATACCTGACAATAGAACTAACACACAATTTTACATGACAGCCCCTACAAATCAATTTTGCTACATTTTAGTGCATAATCCTTGTCTAATCTACATGTATATATTATAATGTGTATATAATAAACAAAGACATAAATATTATACGTACTTCTAAACTGATACACTGTAACATCAAAGGATCTGGCTAAACTCACTAGCATCAGTTTAGTAGCCAGTTGGTTAAAACACAGATATTCTATACTATGTACCCGGTACGTAGTATAGAGTATCTATGGTTATAACCTATACATACATACCTACAGTGCTCCCCACATAATCAGCCTTAATTGGCTTAATTGGCCAAAATTGTGATGGATTGTAGTGGTGCCAATTTGGTACTTACTGTACTAAGAACAAGAAGGACAAAATTTGAAAGTAAGATTGTCATCCATCCTACAACGCCAGAAGGATTGATCCATACAGTTGACTTTCAAAATAGGAAGAATTTGCCCTTGCCCCCATGCAGTGGCCAAGAGCACAGTTCCACCGAGGCAACCAACGGTTGAGAGTTGCTTATCAAATTGCTGAATATGGTTCAAAGATTGAATCACAGTGGAGGGATCAAACAGCTCTGAATGCAGAACAAAGTAGTTACCCTATATGATGATACATGTGCTAGGGATCATTGTCATATCCCTATATTTGTACCTTGTGAAAGTACCTAAGCAAGCAGTGGAAAGAGGTGGCGCCTTTTTGAATTGAGACCACTTGCCAATACAAACAGGATCTGACAATCCCTTGGTCTTCCCAACAGCTTATACGGAGAAGTAAACTCAATGCCATGATGAAGATTATAAGCACACAAGTGAACTCCCTTTATTGCGTACCACTCATACAGGACAGTGCAAAAAGGCTTTATTAAAAACATCCTCACAAAACCACTTAGAACAAGGTTAAGTTGTAAAACATGGGCACAGGGCTAGGTGGGCAAAGGTTAAGACGGACATAGGGCTAGACAAACATAGGGCTATACATACATGAGGCTAGACAGGTATATGTCCAGATTACAGCTTAGTTGGACTGGTGCACACCGTGCAAATTCCTACTGTACCTCACACAGCATATACATATGTACATATATGCACTCAGTCCAACTAAATTCTGTCTAGATCTATAACCAATAATTTGTCAATATACGTAGTACTACATATGTATTGTCTCAATTTAGCTACAGTACTAAAGATAGACAGATGCCTGTATATTCCAGTTCAAGCCAGCTATTCGATTAATGCTTGATTATATGATTATATTGTCATTGAGTAGAGTTCTGTGATACTAGCCACTTGTCCAAGATAAAATGCACTTTAGAGTAAACAAAATGCGGTGGTGCATTTCAAGAAATGCTTTTGAAACACACAGAAGGTTTACTAAACTCCATAAAACAGAATGTACGTACGTACTGTATTTAAAACAAACGAGTGTAACAGCACCATCTACTGAGTAAGGACTTGCATAATACTATTATGCACATATGCAATTTACAGTACACAGATGTTTTATCCATACCTGTTTCCATGGGAAGCTTGCTGACTATAATTATACAAGAACAAATTTGCTCTTATGTACAAAGGTGTTGTCTGGAAGGCTTGTGGACCCATTAACTTCAGAACATCAGATTCTCCAATCAGTAAGCGGTAGGCTAGATGAATTAACCATGGATTCTCATGATAACTTCCTAGTGCAGCAAACCACATCTGCCAATCCAAACGTGGTTGATGAGGAGCTACAAGAAGAACTTGAAACATAAATCACATAGTTCATACATATACATATCTTATATCTGTAGTACAGAGCAGATGTGCACTGAAATTGACAAACTGAATGTAGAAAAAGCTGATACAACAGCAAGGGGACTAACTCTTCTTCTAGGTGTATAAAAACCATTTAAAATGGTAAAAGGATGCAGGATTGACACAGGATCGTACAAAGCCATTATCAAAAAAGGATTCTCCAAGAACACTTGAAACAAGGGTAAGTTGCAAAACCGGTACAGGGCTAGGTGGGCAAAGAAACAAAACAGGCATAGGGCTAGACGAGCATAGGGCTACACAGACATGAGGCTAGACGGGTATAGGGCTAGACAGAGTTTAGTTGGACTGAGTGCACACTGTGCAAATTCCTACATCCCGCATGTGCAGCACATTATACAGTACATATGTGCTGCGGGATGTAGGAATTTGTGTTGGCTGTTTCTCAAAAAGCCTGTGGTATACATCACCTTTTCAGTTCTTAAAATGAGATGTTAAGGCGAAGCATGCACTCCTGAAGCTTGACGACCCGTTACTAAGCAAAAGTACAATCTCAGATCTTCGAATGAAGTCTGAATGGTGCAAACTTCTTCACCTTGAGTCATTTCATTCACATGATACATACCAAAGCTACCATATAATGGGAAATTTTCGCGGGATAAAATTTTTGTGAGTGGCTCCATTTTGTGAATTTCGCGAATCCCTAAGGTTTCAGCCATTTTTTACTTAGACAATGGTGGCAAAGTAGCTTTGGTGTGTATTGTGTGAACGAAATGACTCAAGGCAAAGAAGTTTAGCATAGTATTTCAGAAGGTAGTGGACGGCCACACACAACTGTATTTGCCTGCATTGTTGAAAAGTCAGATAGGAGAAGAATGCTGCCTCTGTGCTAACAAAATGTGTTCTAGTGTCACTTGGCATGTAAGTAAGCGTATGTCCAACACTGGTTTCTTATGGTGATAATTACATACTGTAGCTAAATTTGCTGTGATTAACTTCAATATTTCTTGTACTGTATATGGTACATACCAGCTTTGAAAGCCTATTCAGCTTGTTGTATGAACTTTGATGGTATAACATATGGCATGTACATGTATAAAACAACACTAAAGAGTCTATATTCCTTTCTACAGTACTGCCACATATACTAGCAATATATAAAAGTTTATACAACCAAATGCAACTTACTGACAAAAGGTGGTGATTTGCTCACATTCCCTGGCTTATAAAAAAATTCAAGTTCCTTCCAGTCACCCTCCAAGCTGTCAGTACCTTCTAAAACAACTTCTGGCCTACCACCTACACCAGTCATCCTTCGAAACAGGCCATAATGATTGCAAATAGCGTACTTATTAAAGATGCTGTAAGTTTCATGCACACCTTTGGGTACAGATTGATAAAATGTAGCATCAAGTGTTGACAAAGGAACCTGCAGTATAGAAAGGATAAGCCACACAAAAATCTGTGCAAATTTAATAATATTATGATTCAAGATCAAAATGGACATACCAGTGACACTGTAAACAGCACTGAACTGCACACAATAGTACATATGCAAATCAAACCATTGTATATCGTGACAATTCGCAAAAATCTAAGGTATAAGGGAACAGAATATATGTAATGGTAAAGCTACCAAAATAACTTCATACAATGTGTAGAGTAAAGCTTACCTTCGGAGAATTAAAGATACTTCATACACAAATGCAAGAAAAGCTTCTACTACTGCAACTCGTAATGCGACTTCTAACCAACGCTCAAATTCTTTATAAGTAAAAGATACATGTGTGTTGACAATTAACTCTTCTACAGAAATAGTTGTACCAAAGACAGCTGATGTATAAAACATGCTGAACATAATCACACCAACCACCAAAACAGCCACTCCAAATGCCCAAAGTATTTTTGTACCATAGAGAATTTTTTTTCTGTCCTTAGACTTGTCTTGTGTAATCAGTAAAGACATACAAAGAACAATTGTTAGCAAATTAAAGAAATTATAATTTCCTGTTGCAATGATGCATAGCTGGAAAAATACTTCACAAAGAAAAGAAAAGTGTCTTAAAGCCTTTATGGGCATAAAGAAGAAGAAAGGAACCACAATTTCAATGTAGTAAGTGCCAACAACAGACAATTTCTGAATCCACTCTGGAAAGTGATGCACATACCATGCAATAGGTGTTGGAATGCACTGAGATTCATAGTGGTAGTTTAGTGCTGTTAAAGACCACCAGGTCGGGCAATGACTAGTCAATTTGACAATGCCAGATGCAAACATCAAGCGAAAGAGGAGCCAACGAAGCAAAAAAACCATAAGTCTGTCTTTTGATACACTATCATTTGTTCCCTTTGATTTGCCTATCCAAAGACCTATTGGTGCAGACAATGCAGTCAAGAATCCAGCCTCCAATAGAAGTATGTCCCTACAGTGTAACAGATAAAGTCAGTACTTAGAGCATTTTCCTTACAATACTAACATGTATAGCTATGACCAACTCACCACTGAAACCACATGAATACACCACCAACCTGACAGAATAAAATGGTTATGAAAAGTTACAACAAACAAAACCATGTGCTCAAACTACGCACCTTATAGCATGACAAATAAAGCAGCCAGATTATAGCAAATAGTCCCATTGATCTCATTTGTGAAAATACAATAGCCAATATTGACAATCCTATCCCACACAGAGTTATCAGCTCCATTAATATTTCTGGACTTAATGGAAACAGTCCATGAAAGATGAGCAAGGTTGGGTTCCTCGTAAATTCATTTAACAATTCACCAGTTGGCATATCTATGATCAAGATGAGAGTACACAAATGGAATTGTATGGAAAAAGACCAAAGAAACAAAATGTACGTACGTTTATTACTTGTAAAGGCACATTGTCGCCATAGGGGGATGTGTTTCATTGTGATTTCCATTGTGTAACACACAATCATTATAATATTACTACAATGATTGTGTGTTACACACACACACACACAGACACATACACACACAGAGAGAGAGACACACACACACACACACCACACACACACACACACACACACACACACACACACACACACATACACACACATGAGAGAGAGAGAGACCATTCACCACTTTTGTCCTCACTTGTAGCTCATCATTCACCAGTTCTATCCACTCATGAGTCTCAGTATGCTCCCTTTTCATCTTCACATCATTCCTCAATTTCATCCTCACCTGTACCCCCATCCTTAGAATCATCACCATCAGCTCGTCTTTCTCTTTCAATGCCTAACACACCACAGCCACAAACTACCCAAGCCATTTCATCCAATCATTCTTATTCTATATCTCATATCCCACTATCTCCATCAGTCACCATTGCACCAGGTATCTTACTACCTAGATCTCCATCAGAATGGGCTGACGCGGACACCTACATCTGCACCACCATTGTACCATTAGTTCTCATGGAAAGCAATGTAGACAGCATAAACCATCACATTTGTCATGGCATATACCGGTATTCTTTCTTCACCTCTTAATTCGGTTTCATCCCTAACATTCGTCACTCCCAAACCACAGAGAACAACACTACCATGATTCAGAGCTTAAGAAGGTGAAAACTGAGAAAACTTCAGTCAAGAAACAACTGCGCCAACTCAGGAGGACCCCTTCTAGTGCAGAGAAAGTTAGGCTATTGGCACATGAGTTTCATGTCCTTGTACGGAGACATAGTAAGCTTGCCAAAGATGCCAAGAAAATGGCTGCCAAGGCACGTGCCAAGAAGCCTAGGAAAGAATGCCACAAGGATCTACACAAGTTCTCCCAGAAAATCCTTGAGGATGACAGTAGAGCTGAGGCTCAGTCCTTTTTCACTGATACCTATTCTGCATCTCCACAGAATTTTCACTGTCCATCTTGAATGCTACAGCCCCCACCACCATCCATTCCTATGACATATAGTCAGTTCACAATTGAGGAGCTACGAAGTGTGATTACCAAAATGAAGTCATCATCCTCTCCAAGTCCGGTGGATCAAATCCCGTACACTGTGTTGAAGAAATGTCCATCCCTGTGGCCTGCATTACTGCATTTGTTTAACTTGTGCTGGTCAACCCAGTACATACCGAAGGCCTGGAAGGTTGGTGTTATCCGGCTCTTAGGTACTGTAAGAAGAAAGCACAAGAGGATCCCAGCTAACCATCCAACTTTTGCCCCATAGCTCTCACTTCCTGTATTGGTAAAGTGTTCACCAGCTTGGTAAAGAGGAGGTGGTTATCATACATGATAACCAATGGCTATCTCAACACTGATGTCCAGAAGGCCTTTGTTGATGGTATACCTGGATGCACTGAACATCACCTCAAGCTTTTGTCCATCCTCCGTGATGCCCAGAAGAAACACAAGTCACTCAGTGTCTGCTGGCTTGACCTAGCCAATGCCTTTAGCAGTGTTTTTCACTATCTTATCCGCTTCTCTCCGGCCCATTATCACGCTCCTCCACCCTTGATTGGAATCATCTCTAGCCTCTATGATAGCCTTACTGCTGTCATTTCCACTGAGTCATGGATAACAGATCCCATCCATCTCCAAACTGGGGTCTACCAGGGTGATCCTCTCTCTGTACTCATGTTTACTACAGTGATGAATACTTTGGTGGACTCCATTGTTCAGTGCTACCCTGATCTCGGCTATGCCCTTGGCTCATCTCCAAAGAAGACCAACATGTTGCAATATGCTGACGATACCTCCATCATTGCAAATGGGCCTGCCTCCTGCCAGAAAATGTTCTCAGCTACCAAGTCTTGGTTATCCTGGTCAGGTATGAACGCCAATGTGCCAAAGTGTGTATGTCTTTCCATCCAATCATCCACAGGTAGACCATACAACCCAAACTTGTTGCTCAACAACAAGCCTATACCTTATATTGCTGATTCTACCTTTTGTTTCCTTGGGGCTCCAGTAGCAGTTTACTCTACTGATGCGGAGTCCAGAGACCACCTAATAGCCAAGTTGTCTTCTTTATTGCAGAAGGTTGATGCTATTCCCATCACAAGGCAGCAAAAGTTAAAGATCTTGAAGGCTGGTATCTGCCTCACCTCACATGGGACCTCTCCCTCTCCTCCTTCACTATCACTTGGCTCAAGACCAAGCTGCAACCAATTGCCACTAGGTACCTTAAGAGATGGAGTGGTCTCGCCAAAGCAGCCGATCCCAACCGTCTCTTCTTACCCAAGGTCAATGGTGGTATGGACCTTCCACACCTCGTCACTCTGTACAAGAAGCTTCAGGCAAGTAAAGCAGCAAATTATGTATGCTCCCGAGACCCTATTGTCCGATCTCTTGCTACTATGCAATGAGTGACAGAGTCTTAAGCATGTCCTCAACCAGGACAACAAATGACAACAGACTTGCCAGGCTCAGGCTACCATTTTCCACAGAATGTGGCTCTCACAGACAGCCGTCCAGATATGGTGATTTGGTGCAAGGACAGCATCACCCTTATCAAGCTCACCATCCCCTTTGAAGAGGGAACTGATGCAGCTGCCACCAGCAAGAAGGAAAGATACAAAGAACTGTTAGCACAATGTTCAACCACTAAACGAACAGCACAATTAACTACAATTGAAGTAGGATCAAGAGGATTCCTGAATGCCACAAGTTTCAATACCCTTTACAAACATCTGTCTTTCATCATCAAAAGGCAGTGGAAAGAACTTGAAACTGAAGTAGTGAAGAAGTGCATTTTAAGTTTGTATGGCATCTGATATTAGAGAAACTGGACAGTGAAGTTTTAGAACGTTATTGCTCCTTCAACCTCAACTTGATTGTTCTGTGTTAGGTTTATTTGTATAACTTGAGTGTAATGTCATGGCTTAACTAGGTTGTTATATGTGTGTATGTTATATGTTATGATGTAACTCAATTGTAATTGTAATCATAACACATTTTTTTTCTTCGTGACAGTGCTAGATCTGTTAACTGTGCAAATTTTTGTAGAACATTAGAGCAGGATCTACACCACACTGACCCTCATTATAGCCATTGTTATTCAACTTGTGCTTTTTGTACTCAAATTGTAATAATGGTGGCCATTGTGCAGGAAAAAGAGTTTGAAGCTGCTGTTCATAGGAAGTAAGGAAGGTATGGGGACATGCTTGCCTGGTGTACCACTAACACACAGCTTACATGACCACATTGGAAATTGGATAAATATGGATTCATCAACACTAAGGGTTTTGATGACTTTTACAATCACCTCGCCCCATCTACAAAGAAGGAGCAGCAAGAGCTGGAGAAAGA
The DNA here is from genome assembly GCA_963170055.1 of Halisarca cf. caerulea. NCBI lineage: Eukaryota > Metazoa > Porifera > Demospongiae > Chondrillida > Halisarcidae > Halisarca > Halisarca cf. caerulea. The sequence continues at coordinate 84,852 of CAUJGJ010000436.1, forward strand.
GATTGTAGGGAAGTGTCTTGTCCACTCTCATGGCATCTGGTGTAAGAGGAATTGGCCAATTAAACGAAGCATGCATTTAACTTGTTTGCTTAACCACCACTCTTCATTTAGAGTTGATTAATGTAGGCCTAAGCTATAATACTGCTTGTAGACACATAACTTTATTTTATTTCTTGTGCTAACACTAGACTTATACTGTGCAGTGCTTTCATAGAGTATCTTTGGCAGTGTCTAGATCACATTAGCCTTCACTGTTCAACCTTGTGATATATTGTATTTGGATTCTGTGTTTGATATTAACAATTCTAAACGGATGCACTGTAACATCAAAGATTCTGGCGAGTTTGTATGCTATGGCAGTGCTGGGAAAATACAGATCTTTATGACTGTTAATTGACAAAATATGTATGTTTATGGTCTGTTAATTGTTAATTGACAAAAGGAAATTAGTCAATCAACTAATTGGTGCCCGTTTTCAATGCAGGTGAATCGTAAGGTAGGTGCCAAACTCTCTTGCATCAGTTTAGAAGCCGGTTATAACCCGCCTCCTCGCTGTATGGCATTAATAATCACTCCGCCTCGGACGTTGTGATTACTAATGTCATAAAACTCGGAGGTGGGTTATAACTTATACTAATGAATTGTGCAAGGCCTCATAAAGTGGCATTTGAGGCTGTTTCAGGCCACTTGAGCAGTTTCTGAACACTGATCAGTCTGTTGCAATAGTACATATGTGTGTTTATAAGTGGATTCATGATCAATTTATGACAGTGTAACTGTGTTTATTCACAAAAAAGAAGGCTGCATAATTTCCTTTGTGGAGACCTTTCTGTTCAGGGGGAACCATATTCCCCCAGATAAAACCCTGTCAAGTGATATTATACTTGGAGCAGTGTGCTCCACCAGCAAAATCTCTATACCGTACTGTTCAAAATTTTTGCGGGACTTTATTTTTGCGAATGGCTTCGGATTTGCAAAAAAATTATATGCGAATTTTCTTTAACTACTGCAAAATGGCGGCCATAACTTTTACGTATTGGATGCTTCAGAAATAATAAATCCTGGTTATCAGGCCTGTGTTTGTTGTATAAACTAGGGGAGAAGGCGGCCGAAGGCTGCCTTCATCCCTAGTGCGGGTGGCGGGTGCAACCCTTATATCAAGTGAATTTATTGAGTTGAGTGTATATTATTTCTATATTAAGACTCAAGCTCATAGTAAATGCCATACTGTAACAATTGTTGTAAAAGCCAATGTTTGGTATTAATAAATTTGACCACCTTAAATTATCCCCTAGTTTGTCACACGGGTGCAACTCTTATGCCAAGTGCATGTATAGTAGTTACATTCAAAATTGCTTCAAAGCTAGTTTATCACATGCACTCTCTCTCTCACACAAACACACACACACATGCACACATACACACACACACTCACACACACACACACACACACGTACACACACACACACAAAAAAATGCACACACACACACACACACACACATACACACACACACACACACACACACACACATACACACAAACACATATAAACATGCACACACATGTACACACACATGTACACCCACCCACGCGCACATGCACACACACACACACACATACACACACACACACACATGTACGCACACACACACACATGTACGCACACACATGAAAATACACACACACACACACACACACACACACACACAAAACACACACACATGCACACATGTACACACACATGTACTCACAAAATTACACACACACATACACACAAAACACACACACACATGCACACATGTACACACACATGTACACACGAAATTACACACACACACACACACACACACACATGTATACATGTACATAAGAACACACACACACACACATGCACACACATGTACACATGCACATGAGAACACACACACACACACCTACACATCCACACACACACACACACACACACACACACACACACACACACACACACACACACACACACACACACATACATGTACACACATACACACACACACACACACACACACACACACACACACACACACACACACACACACACACATACATGTACACACATACACACACACACACACACACACACACACACACACACACACACAATCACACAGAAATATGCATGCACAAACAAACACAGATACATCAATTTTGTCACGCATACAAACTACATGTTCCCAAAATAAAATTATAACATCTGAGAGGATTCTTGTATTCGCATTCCGCGGCTTAATTTACATAGCCGTCGACAGGAAACCCGTATACTCACTACGGATACCATTGCACACAAACATGGCTGTTGGCATCATTATTATCACCGATACTGCTTTTGACTTCCATGCGAAAATCATTCCGCTATATAGATAAGGTCACTCACCAGGTATATTGAGGAGCATTAGCCACAGTCATAAAGCACTCGCATCCTTTTCCTAGGAGGAGTTAGCGGAAAACTGTTTCAAAGGTAAAAGTCGTATTCTAGTCAGGATTCGTCCGTACAACAAATATGGCGGTTCGTAGGCTTATACAGGCTATTTTCGAAATTTCTCCATTTCGCAAGTAAAAGTAAAAAGAAGCTCTTAAGGTCTCTTTCTAGACACAACAGTGAGCTATTGTGAAGATTCGCCCGCAATCACTCGAATTAAGCGCGTGTCAGTGAATTGCAAACAAAAAAATCGGTCTATCTTTATTATAATACGATTTGGACACCCGATCATCCTCAGTAAAGATGTTCACATTCTTTCAAGTCAGCTTACACGGAAGCCAGGGCGCACTGTCCAACCATCTACAGTAGTTCGGAAACGCTTATTTGAGCTGCTTAGGAGTGGATCAGCGAGCTGATGGACATGATTCAAGCCTATAAACTTCAGAATCAGCCTTTGAAATAGCACCAAGCTTCGTTGAATATGGTATGCTGCACGTGTTATTCAAGATCTTCACCTAAACGCGTGAACAGGATGACACCATATTTTTTAGCCTGGCTTCCTAGACTAATAACCTCCATGCATTCGCAAAAATAAAAATACGAACAGTTGACTTTCGAGCGATTGGCGAAATTTACATCCTGCAAAAATTTTGGAAAGTAGGGTAGCTCCAGCTTAGACATGCCTGTCTGCACTCTGCCAAGGTTTTTTGTTTAATTGTCAATATCGTCTCGACAAAACTTAAATATGTCCAAGAAAAGCATGAATGCCTTGGGTCCCTTATTCGCCACAATGTTCACACACACACACACACACACACACACACTAAAAGCTTGTTAGGTAGTTTTGAATGTTGAAAGTGCATGAAACATAAATACACACATGCACCTCCATGAAAGACTTAATTAAATATGGAAAATACCTAATAAACAATATAAATATGAAAGCCTTTCACGTGGACTTCCACATGCAACTCACTAAAATATTTTCCAACATTGTTGAAGATTGGTGTCAGACCATTTGAGCCGTACAGCCCTGTTGACAGATGAAATAAAACAAGGTATGTCACAAGCTACACTCAAAATACATGAAAGGGAATGCATTAGTTAAGCAAGTAATATTGCCATGAAGGTATACAATATACCGTACATACGTAATAGTTACACACGCGGGTATGTATGTATTAGTTATATCCTGTCCAGGTGTGCTGCAGCAGAAAATGCAGTGCTGATGACCTCAGGCTTTGCTACAGCACAGCTGGACAGGATATAACTACATAATTTGTATCCTGGCAACCATTCGCTATTGATTATTGGTGTGTACAGTGTCATCTAGAGTTGATCAGTTTTAACCACTTACAGTACCCTACCAATTAACATCAATTGACATCAATTAGGAAGTGTGAGTATATCTGTGATCTGTGCTACATCACAAATGTCAGCACACTTTTTCCTTTGTTCCACTCACAATTCCCCCTCACACCAGGATACAAGTATGTTTCAACTACACTATCAGAGTAGGCTACTACTGCATAGGAATACTAGGGGGTAGGGGTGCAGGGTCTAATCAGAATCTGGGAAATTAGATTGTGCAATAGTGATGCATAGTAAATAGGCCTTCAGATATGTAGGAATGAAAATGATATAGTCGACGCTTGGCTGAAGGATGAAAAACAATCAACTTGATGCTTGATCCCTTTTCCAGACACTGTTTAAAGAGTACATCACTGTACCTATACATACAGTATGTACACATAGTCACATCACACAACAGTTTTGGAGGACAGACTAATAGCACTCAAAGTACTGCATTGCCATTGAACACTGTGTAGTGATTGGCCAATGCCTTTGGTTGTGTCTACTGCACTGGTCTAAGTTACATGTGACTAAGGTGTGGTGTTGTGATGATGTATTCATATAGGATGGTTGTGCATTGTGTGATTATGCAATCCCTGAGGTGTAGACAAAGCTGTAGAGGAGCTAATGTTTGCGGGGCTTATATTTTGCATATCAAGAGCTTGGTTGGATTTTGCAATTTTGTTTTTGATTGTGAATAGAGCAGTCCCTACTGTATATGTATTAGACAAAAATGGAGTATGTACATACATATGTACATATCTAGCCAAATATTTGTGATTGAATTTTTGCAAATGCAGGCTCATTATTTGTAAATTTGCAAAAATAAAGTCATGTAAAAATTAGCACATACAGTAATGCATGACATTGTGTGAATACTATAAAGTTGATTTTGTGTGCTGAGTAACTGATTCAGTGGTGCATGTAGGCTGGGGGGTGGGGGAGCAACTGATGCAGTGGTGCATGTAGGGCTGGGGGGTGGGGGAGCAACTGATGCAGTGGTGCTTGTACGTAGGGCTGGGGGGTGGGGGAGCAACTGATCGATGCAGTGGTACATGTAGGGCTGGGGGTGTGGGGGAGCAACTGATGCAGTGGTGCATGTAGAAGTGGAGGGGTGGGGGAGAAACTGATGCAGTGGCGCATGTAGGGCTGGGGGTGTGGGGGAGCAACCGATGCAGTGATGCATCTAGAGGTGGGTGGGGGATCAATTGATGCAGTGGTACAAGTAGGGCTGGGGGGTGGGGGAGCAACTGATACAGTGGTGCATGTAGGGGTGCATGTGGGGGATTAACTGATGCAGTGGTACATGTAGGGCTGGGGGTGTGGGGGAACAACTGATACAGTGGTGCATGTAGAGGTGAAGGGGGGATCAACTGATACAGTGGTGCAAGTAGGGGTGGGTGGGGGATCAACTGATATAGTGGTGCATGTAGGGGTGGGTGGGGGATCAACTGATACAGTGGTGCATGTAGGGGTGGGTGGGGGATCAACTGATGCAGTGGTGCAGTACACAAAATAACGGTCAGTCATCGGTCATTTCCATGCAAAATGCTCCATAGCAGGATAACTTAAAAAGTGTGTGGACATTCTGTCTGGACAAATTCTGTAGTACTCTGTATCAAGAATTAAGATTTTCTGCTTTCTTCCTAGATTATCATGTCCCAGAATATATTCTTAATCCTAATACTTTCATAAAACTGGATTTCTGGCACTTTGGAGTATTTGCGCTCATACCGAAGCATGCAAATATCAAAATTTAGACCATAAATGCACGCAGTGACGCTCACGATCTTCCATTTATTCCAATAAAGTCATGATGACACCTATGCATACATGACACTGAAGCATATAAATCTACATTTCAGCAGGATACTGATTGAATTAGAGCTGAAATTCATAGTTAGTGATCATTTTAGAATTGACTGCTACTATACCAAGGGCTGAAATATACACAGTAGATATATAGGTCCGATCAAGTCCCACTATGATCACACATATGTCAGAACAAATGTTATTCCCTATTTTGTGCACTGGTGGTGTATGTAGGGCTGGGTGTGGGGGAACAACTGATATAGTGGTGCATGTAGGACTGGAAGTGGGAGAGCAACTGATGCAGTGGTGCATGTAGGACTGGGTGTGGGGGAGCAACTGATGCAGTGGTGCATGTAGGACTGGGTGTGGGGGAGCAACTGATGCAGTGGTGCATGTGGGGCTAGCTGGGGGCAGGGTGGGGGTGGTGGAACAATTGATGCAGTGGTAGCTAGTTTAGTTCTTCCAGAGGTTCAGATCTACGTACAGTATGTAGGTGCTTAGTTCTCAGCAATTGCTTAACTATGTACCTAACTTCCTTTAAGCAGATAATTTTTGAACTGTCAACTGTTGTGTACTATATTTCTACATTTGATCAATTTTACCTACATGTTATGTGCTTCTTGAAGAGGTGCAATCATATTGCAATCATCAATCATCATGGGCATTTTGAAATGAAAACTGTTTTGTGACCTGTAACATATATTTCGATTGAAGTGTAGTAGACTGTCGATTAACTGGGCCTCGGTTATCCGGACCCTTGATTATCTGGTTTCAATAATCAGCCTTGTGCTAAAAATCGAAAAAATTAGCAGCCACGTGTAGTTGTGCATGTGCAGTAGTAGTTACGTACGTACACGAGACTGTTTGTGTTTGATTTATTAAGAGCCAGGGACAAATGGCTACAGCTAGTGCTAAGTACAAAAGAGTAGTAAACTGTAATTTCAGTTGTCTGGACTATTTCACTTATCTGGACACCTAGAAATTTGTTGTGACCAAAGGGGTTCGGATAATCGAGGGTGTACTGTACGTAGGTTAGGATTATATATGAACATTTAGTACTGCTGAAACTGGATCACACCAGTCCCAAATCTCCTGGGTAGTTTAACTCCCTCTACGTATATATGTACATACAGTACGTACCTCATTTTTAGTGTTACAAAAATGCTCATCTACATACGTATTTGAGATTAGTACAGGGCACTTCAACATTGCTAAGGATGGTAATATGAAAAGTATACTTAAATTTTTGTATTGATTGTTTAAATTGCACATTTCCTTCTATTACGTACATCAGTTATCAGAGTATCAGCCAATTACTGTACATATGCATTGGTACAATACTTCTCACAGTACAAGATGACATGTATGTAAACTTCTTGAGATGATCATCTTGAACAGAGAAGGTACTGTATGGACATACGTACAAGTATTCCTTCGATTCTGCAGTACACAACAAGATGTGGTCCTTGAAATGATGTTGAACAAGCAATACTTTGGTAGTAGAGTAATCCTCCTTTGTACACATCCTGATTTTATTGATCCTGACAAGTACCTCCAGTAAACTGTCTACTGGGCTGAGGATGGTACCACAATTGACTCCACTGACCAATCCAATGCGATATATTCTGAATTGCTGACAGTACGAGTTAAGGGTAGAGAACCTTGATAATTTTTAACTGGGAATGTTTGTCAGATTCCAATAAGAATGGTTTACCATGGAAATCTTACATCCAGCCTTCTGTTTGATGTTTGACCATTATTAATAAGAAACATACATACATGCAATTATCTGAATTCAGAGGAGGATCTAGCCCAATATTTTAGGGGGGGGGGGCATGGGATAGTTAAAGTAAACTTACTCTGCTTTTTTGCCTTGTGTACATGTACGTAGCTAAAGATTACAGCTGTTTTTAACGCGTGTGGGTAAGACATCATCAAAAATTGCTACCAACAGCCAAAAACTGATTGTAGATCATTAAAATTCACATTTTATGCAATTGAACTTGATAATATTTAACCCAAAACATCTCTTATAATGTTGATTTGGAATATTTAAGACACTAAATAGTGTTAGCTGTAGAGTTTAGAGTAATTTAAATATTTTGCAAAAAAATTCAGATCTGGGCAGGGGGGGCCTTAGTCTAGCCGCTAGCACCGTACTTTTCCTCCCGCCCGCGAGAGGAAAAGTACGGGGCTAGCGGCTAGACTAGGGGGGCCTGGGCCCTCAAGGCCCCCCCCTAAATATGCCCCTGCAATATAAGGACACAGATAATGAAGAACAATGGCCTAATGTGGAACTTCTCCAATTCAGGCCTCTGAAAGAGGACATTATGCTACAACTAACACACATCTCTTGAACCAAAACATTTTGTATCACAGTCTACTTAAAATATTCTCTGAAACTTGAACTCTTGTTATTCCATAAAATAGACCAGAAAATATATACTGTACAGTAGAACCTCACTTATCCAGCGCTTTGTGTATCCAGCCCTTGTTAAAGTCACAAGTGATTACCCATGGAGTTCCCCAGTTGATAAAAATGATTGTTTTGAATATTAGTTACATAGTGGATGAGTACGGTACTTTTCATAATAAAGTGAACGGTATCGTGTATTCGACCGGCGGTCAACGAGGCGACAGTCGACGGTCGGACACACAATGGCCATTCGACGGTCAGTGGAAGCCACTCGACAGTCATTATTATGTAATGTTTACTTTGTTGTGAATGTAGTTAAGTTTTAGAAAATGGTGCATTTGATCGAGCTACAGTGTTCGACAAATTTTGCTTTTCAAGCGCAAAGGGAAGTCTCACCGCCAGATTGTAGATATTCTGGGTGAAGAGGGCCACACTTTTACTAAGTCGGGGATATGTAGCTTTCTAAAGTGGTACGAAGAAAGAGGAAGCATCCTTAGAAAGCCAGGAACGGGTACGAAGTCCAAGAAAAACTCGAACGGTCTTAAATTGGTAGACTCTCATATGGAGCAGGATGATTAAACCTCTCTGGAAGATCTTCCAAAATTATTGTAGAAAGATGATACTTGTTACTATTTTTAACCTATATTGCTGGTCAACGTGTCGATACGAAGCGGTCAACACCCTGGCGAATACCGATCAACGCCTCGACAGACAGCGCTCAGACAATCGACAGATTCTGGTCGGTCACTCGACCGACAGAGCGACATCGTTCACTTTATTAAGAAAGGTACCGTAGTTGTTGAGATAGCATGCCCAAGAAAAGGCATATTAATCTACTTTAGTACTTGCCATAAAGCAAAGCACATCCATTTCAGCATGACTTTCATGTTCTTACCATATGGCTCACATATCCAGCAGTTTCAATAATTATCCAGCAATGGCAGTCCCAGCTACATACATATGTTGAATAATTGAGGTACTACTGTAAAAGTAACTTATCCTAAACCCACGTTGAACACACAGATAGTCAGTGAGACTCGTGCGTGTCTCGTACGAGTATGGAATTTCACACTTCCTTTCAATACATTAGTGCCTATAGATAACATGTGAAGTGTGAGCATTTTGTTTGACTCTAGTGTTACTATTACTTGGACCCGAATCTGCTCAATGTTGAAAAAAGTGAACGAAATACTTGTAGAGTGGCTGGAATTAAAGGATAAATGGAACAAGAACCGAGCGAACATCTTAAAATATTGGACGTCTAGAGGGGATTGTCAATGGAGGTGATGTCGCAGTTAAATTAAACGCAAAGCGATAACGAGCGTTGGAAATCTCTTGGACTAGCTGGATCTTTCTTACCAAAGACAGACAATTCTTTCGCGTAAATACTTAGAAAGTTGCTTCGAGCTTTGAAGACATTGCTGGACTAGTTCGCTGAATAGGGCCCGTCTCGCCATAGCCACCATATTTATCCATATATATAAAAGGCGACAATTATCACTCGCACGAGGCTTGCACGTGCAACACGAGTACACACGGTCGACACACGTAAGGCAAGGTTAGTTACTTTTAATCAGTACTATATGTACGTATGTATGTACCAAAGTATATATACCACTTAATATTACGGTGTTATTAAAAACAAGGCACTTTTTCTGGGTCTTTAAGATTACCATTAACCACTGAATGTAAGGTGCTGTCCAAAACAATGGATGCCTGTATGACAATTCTAATCCAAATCATTCTCCTGTTTACTTTGACTACTTTGTCTAATCGCTTAAACAACAACTGGATTGTTTTCTCATGCCAAGAAGGGTGAGAGAACTGGAGATATCACAGCAACCAAGCTATACATGTATGAGGCTAGATGGATATAGGGCTAGGCAGAGTTTAGTTGGACTGAGTGCACACTGTGCAAATTCCTACACCCCTTAGCAAATACATATGTGCGGGATGTGGGAATTTGCAGTGTGTACTCAGCCCAACTAAACTCTGTCTAGCCCTATACCTGTCTAGCCTCATGCATGTATAACCGTATGCTCGTCTAGCCCTATGCCTGTCTTGCCCTTTGCCTACCTAGCTCTGTGCCTGTTGTACAAATTACCCCTGTTCCAAGTATTTTTGGAGGATGCTTTTTCATAAAACCTTTTAGCACGGTCCTGTGTCAATCCTAAATCCTTTTACCATTTTAAATGGTTCTTATACACCCTTCCAAACTGATACACTGTAACATCAAAGTTCTGGTGAGTTTGTATATGTCAAACAGTAGCAGTGTGATCTGTATTGCTCTATGCTATGGCAGTGTTGGGAAATACAGATCTTTGTGGATTAGTCTGTTAATTGACAAAAGGAAATTAGTTAATCAACTTAAAGCGCCCTCTTTCAATGTAGGCGCATTGCAAGGGAGGTGCTAACTCCCTTTAGCATCAGTTTAGAAGCTGGTTATAATCTGCCTTCTTGTTGTATGGCATTAATAATTACTCCGCCCTCGGGTGCTAACGTGCCTTTGGACGTTGTGATTATTAATGCCACACAACTTGGAGGTGGGCTATAATCTATACTCATTACAGAGGGAAGGGAGGTTAAATGATTCAGTCGTTAGCGTAGACAGAACTTGGTCGCCTTGGCATTATTGGCCACAAAATCTACAAAGGCCCTGAAAGTGCGTCTTTGGTCAAATCATAGGTCTAAATAGAAGGTAAACAACGGGTAATGTACTGTGAAAGACTTAGTTGAGTGTGTGCTACAAGTTGACGTATAAATTTGAGTGAAAGTCAAGCTAATCGATAGAAATTCGCAGTCTGCTCACACTCCCAGCACTCACGATTGAAGGGTCTTAACTACCTTAATACCCAATGTGGACTTAGATTGATGCAAGGAATGGAGCATTTTCTGAATTACTTCGCCCAGTAGAGTGGGGTTCATTTCAGGAAGTTGGAATATTTGCCATGTCGCCCTCCATTTTCAACTGCCATTACAGCTATGGCTGCTACTCCCACATCCATTCCAAATTCCAATTAATTCCGTGAGGTTCTGAACTTTGTTCACAACTAGTAATAGCCAGTGTTTGACAAACATGTTGTATAAAAATTATTACCAACTAAACATAAGGGTTCAATGAATTGCTTCCTCTCCTCTGAATATGGGGGAAATCACTGATGATTAAAAGTTGGCATGGACAATAACAAGTAATTTGGGTAAAAAAATCCGTGGGGCTGCTGCCCCTCGTCCCAAATTACTTGCGAACATAACGGTTTATCTCTGCAACAATTGTTGCAGAGATAAACCGTTGCTTGTTAACCCTCCTACCCCAACAATACATTATGGCCATTTTTAGTCTTTACACATTTTTAAACCTTACTGCTCAATAGTGGAAGGGAACTACATATGTTTAGCATCATTCGAATCCTGAAGAGTAGTAGAATACAACTATTAGCACCAATTGTGCGTTGCCCCTAGCAACGCACATTAAAACGCGTTTTAAGTTAGTTTCGGCAATTTCGCGGTATTGCGTAATTTTCGTAGGTCTTGCGCAAGAGCGTATCTATGCACCATATACATCAAACGAAAGAGCACTAAGAGATCTACAGAATGAGCCCAACACGGAGCCAATTGGATCTAGTATGACCAAGTTATGGTAAAAAAACAAATCTTGTCAAATTTCAATAGTAAGTATTATTGCAATAGTGATAAAGAATGCACAATAATGGTTAGACTGCAATCGAGTTCTTCCCCTTAGTTGACAGAACGTCTCTTCTTATCTCTGCTGCCTTTAGGTCTCCCTGGACGACGTTTCACTGAGCTACTGTGTAAGGCTTGTTCTCGTGCTTCACGAGCAGAGGCCTTTGCACGTTTTCGAAAAAACCACGCAGCTCGTTGTGCATCAAACTCAGCACTATGCCATAAGGCATGACAGTTCTTGCTGGCTGTTTGACACAATGCTGGCATAAAAGGACAATCTTGGCATGCCCTTGAAGGCCTTCCCTTGCACACAGCACATTGTCTCCTCTTTTCGCTTGACATTGCCATGCTACTGTGTAGGGAACGGTATGCTACAGATGATGATGGGGTTGTACTTGCAGCAGATCTTGAGCTGAAGCCATATCTTGCAATAATTTGGAGAATGAGGTTGTCTCTAAACTTGTTCTCAGTTATTATCTTCTTCTGGTTACTGATGAGCATAAGCTTATGTAGAATGAAAGCATTGGTATTGGAAATCTCCAAGAGGTGGAAGAACAATGTTTTCCAATACTTCTTCGTCTGGCGTGCTATTTTATGATAGTTTACCAGCTGATCACTCTTATCCACCCCCCCCCCCCCCATAAACATGTTATATGTAGTTCTTCACAACAGCTGGCAATGGTACTTCAACAAGGGTGGATCTACCATCGTTATCTTTACCCCTCCAATTGGCTGTGCCTTCCTGGTGTCCTGGGTAAGCTGTGGACATAAGTGTCACACAGTCATTATCCCGCCAGCAGACGTAAACAGAAGAGGAACCAGGCTTGCGTATGTAGTATCCTGTACCCCTCAGTACTGTAGACAACTTCAGAGCAGCTTGAAGTTGCTTTACTTCATTCGGTACACCTTGGCGTGCAGTTTTCAGTGTACCTGTAGATCAAATTCCAACTGCTTCCAAATCGGCCAGTAGTTTAGGGCTGGTGTAAAAATTATCCATGAATACTTCATACCCCTGATTGTGGTATGAAGCCAGTAGATCCATCACCACATCATATGAAAGACCATTTGATGACACTGATTGGGAACCCCTCTTCCCACAGTATAGATTGAAGTCGATGGTATAGCCAGTAACATCTGCGAGGACCCAAAATTAAATCCCCACTTGGTGGGCTTATTGCGAATGTACTGCCTTAGGTGTGAGCGTGCTTTCGTTTTTACCATGTGTTCGTCCACAGATAGTTCTTTCAAAGGTTGATACAGGGTCTGTGAAGATTGTTTCACATGCTCATACCTCGGCAGAACCTTCTTCAAAGGGCTGTCACCCACAGCAGTTTCCTCAGCTTCACTAACCACATGAAGGAAGGTACTAATTGCTTCGTACCTGTGGCGCATCATCAAATCTTGCAAACGAATCAAAAACTGCAAAAGCAATGAAAACATGATACTTTGAAAATGTGCCAAATACTTCATAACAACATACATCAACACATAACATGAGTATAAGACTCACCTGTGAACTTTTAGGATCCCACGCTTGTCTATAACTCCTAATAGAACTAATACTCAAAAGCAGAAGAACACCTAGGTACCGCCTCATTTCATCACAAGTGAGCGGGGATAGCTTGAACAACCTGTATTGGAACTTTTTCTTGTCTTTGTTCCTTTCTACATATTCATTAGTGCTACAAACTAAATGATCAATGACTTCATCAGTCACAAACAGCTGGCAAATATCCAACTCAGAAAGATCCTCAGATGCTGTGGGCAAGTGCAATCCAACTTGCCTTGTAGGGGAGAACTCATCGTCTTCTTCAAAACCATCATCATTTGTACCAATGGGCACTGCCTCACTAGGTACATGTTCAAGATATCTCAACCTAGACTGCACATTCCTTGGCACACTGATTTGCTGACGGCCATGTCCTCCACCTCGACCACGTCCTCTTCCTCGACCACATCCTCTTCCTCGACCACGTCCGCTCCCTCGACCATGTCCTCTCCCTCCACTTCTGCCATGTCCGCGTCTTTGACGTTGTTGAATGGTAACAGACTTTTTTTGTAGTGGATTTCCTTTATCAGAAGTATCCCTGCTATTGCTGCACTCAGATTCCGTACTACTGTTGCTGCACTCGGATTCCACACCACTGTTGTTGCTGCACTCAGATTCCACACCGTTGTTGCTGCACTCAAATTCCACACCGTTGTTACTGCATTCAAACTCCATACCGTTGTTATTGCATTCAAATTCTACATCACTGTTACTTGATAGCTCTTCTGGGGCAGTGGACACAGAACTCAAGTCACTCAGCTCCTCTGAAGACAAAGATTCTTGAGATTCCTCTAACGCAGACGCCGAATTATCACAGTGGGTGGACTTATCTGTGTCAGAATGCTCCAAAATATCTATTGCGCTCGGCAGATCTGCGGCAAGTTGATGAGGAGAGCGTGAATGGAGCTTCTTCTGCTCAGGAGGGCCGTCACTGTCGTTGTCTTCATCTTCTGATGTTACAACCATGCCAACATACTGATTGAGGTCGTGTTCATTGTATTCTGAGGAGTCGCTGGATGATTCGTCCTCTTTCTGAAAGAATTTCAGTACATCCTTAGAAGTGAATTGCCAGGTTTTATTAGCCGCCCTCTTGAATTTCACGAGTTATACGGAAATTATGTGGAATATTCGGCACGTCTGACTACTGCACTTAGGGTATTTCAAAAGGGGCTGGGTCCGATAAAACAGTACTAAATACAGGATTTAACCCATTAGTCCAAATCTTTGGTATTTTAGCTTTCGAATGGTACCACACTCGGCTGCTCAGGACGTTCGAATCGAGCTACGAAAATTATTACTTTTGGTACAAATTGCCCGAGAAGAGCGCCGCAAGAATTTTCTCCGTGCGGAAAAGACGCCATGTTTTCGTAAGCGTTTACGGAATGCGTAGCGGTATTCCGGAGACTAGATGTACTTCGCGAAGGTGCAACCCTTCGTTTAGGGGAGGTGGAAGACTAGACGAATGATTATCTTGACGGCTAAGGCGCAACACCTCCATGGTACTCAAATACAAGAGTTCAGGGTGGGCGGGTAAAGGGTAGACCGAGACATATCGGCGTATCCCATCGGCGCAAGAACAGTGTCGCGACAATAAAACCCCCTCAGATAGTGAGCTCCCTTTCCAGTTCAAAAGACTGCAGTTCCCTATTCGACCCTGTTTTGTAATGACAGTTAGTAAAGCACAAGGGCAAACACTGTAAGAAGTAGGCATTGACTTGAGCACTCCATGTTTTTGCCATGGGATGCTGTATGTTCTACAGCCAAGGAGTGGATCATGTAACTTGATCAGCAGTGATGCATGCACCAGGCAGAATTACTAGGTGTGCACAAATAAGTGCAGAACCTTACAATCAAGCCTATAGATAATATGCACATGCACACACACACACACACACACACACACACACACACACACACACACACACACACAAGCACACACACGACATGTACAAACACACACACACGTACACACACACACACATACACCACACACACACACACACACACACACACACACACACACACACACACACACACACACACACACAAACACACACACATACCCATATATGACATGTACAAACACACACACACACACACACACACATACCAGGCTTCTATTTAGTGAGGGAGCGGGAGGAAGCTTCCACCCCAAAATTTTCATCCTAGGTAAACCCCCCCCCACACACACACACACACAACAAATACACACATACACACACATGCATTCTCTCCCACATACATGCACACACACACACACAAACACACATGCACACACTCACACACACATACACACACGCATGCATTCTCTCTCTCCCCCACACACGCATGTACGTACACATGCATGCACACACGCACGCACACACACACACACACACACACACACACACACACACACACATACACATTTACGCATACATTGCATGTCTCTCTCCCACATACACGCATGCACGCATTGCATGTCTCTCTCCCACATACACACATGCACGCATGCACACACGCACACACACACACACACACACACACACACACACACGCATACACATATACGTACACACACACACATGCACACACTCACACATACATACCCACACGCATGTATTCTCTCTCTCCCACACACACGCATGTACGTACACATGCATGCACACACACACGCACACACACACACATACACATACACGCATGCATTGCATGTCTCTCTCCCACATACACGCATGCACGCATGCACACACACATACACACACACACACACACACACACACACATACACACATACGTACACACACACACACACACACACACACACACACACACACACACACACACACACACACACACAGCAGGGTTCTATCCAGTGGGGGGCAGGGGGGAAGCTTCAACATGCATGTACACCAGACTCTTCTTCCACCCCCTAAAAAATTCCAACTGCAAATTGCTTTCACCGAAAGGTATTCTCTATCCACGCCCCAACATGCCTTGCTCCCAAATGCTTTAACAAACGAGCATATCATTAAAAGAAAAAAAAACAGAAATGGGACAAAATTGCCAATTTGTATGGCCACACAGGCCAAACGAGAGATCAGGTCCTTGCACAGCAGAAGCAATCAACCTCGCTTAACTCGGTAACTAGAAATATTGTCTACAAAGAAGTTTTCCACTAATCATTTAAAATTTGTCGTTTCATTTCTCATATTATAATACATGAACTACTCCTGCAACCGTATAGTACACAATTGGCATTCCTGGAAACATAATAATTACTGTTCACAGTTATTGCTCATGCAACTCAACAATACACATGATGCAACAATGCACATGATACGACAATGCATACGTTGTGACATAGCAGGTGAGCCCGCCTTTGGCGGGCTTACCTGCTAGTATATATCTATATATATATAGATATATACATACGAAGAGCGTTACACTTCCAGAATTTGTAATGAAAATAGTCCCTAAAAATTGTATGCAATCATGGTCACAGGCATGATAATGTGACAAAGTAGTGTGCAAAAAATGTGCCTATTTTTGGCATTTGTGAATACAGTGGAAACTCGTTATAAAGAAATCTCTTACAGTGAATTTCTGGATATAGTGAATAAATTCATGCGTCCCAGTTAATATTCCACCATGAGAATGTAATTGGTTATAGTGAATTTCTGATATAATGAAGAAATTTCAGTGTCCCTTGGGATTCGTTATAATGAGTTTCCACTGTACATTGAGCTATACGTCCATGTCAATGTCAATAATAATTATTTCATAAGAGAGGTTGCCCTATCAGTAAAAGTTGGTACAGTCAAACTTGGTTAGAAAGTCACTGTTTACATCAACCTCTTTACAACAACACACATGGGAGGAACGGATTCAATGTTATCTGTACTAAAAGTCCTGGTTACAACAACAACTTGGTTATAACAGCACATCTTAATGGGACCAAGGGGGTCGTTAACTGTAAACAAGTTTGACTGCATAATTTAAATGGGGAATGATGTACAATACATTACTAATTACAATATAGTATGACATGTCTACAATAGATGAAAACAATACACACTGATGGTAGGGTAAAGCAAGGGTAACTTGGAACAAGACCTGTATCTTTTTGCTATGATTAAGCTGCCCACCCATACTTGCCACTGCTGAACGTCCAATTCACGGAGACAATACAGACCGACAATTTTACCTCTAGTTTACTACTGTAGATTATTGCTTAGATGATTACTGTATTTTACTTACTTGTCTACTGACACTACTTTTACGAGGCCGTTCCAAGTTGCCCCCCCCCCCCCCCCCCCTTACCCTACAAGCCTAATTATGAAGGTGGTGGATAACTAACGTCTAAAGAATCAGAACCTACAGTTATACGGCCAACTCACCGGGAATTTGAATATAGAGGGAAGTAAACGCTGCGAGATATATGAAAAGAAAACCAAGGTGGTACGTCCGCAGTTTCATGCTGCTCTAACTTATCCCAAACTAGACGTCTACCCTAAAAGCAGATGCTGATGCCACCAACGAAAGTCACACGACCAGAAAAAGTGGTTCAAGTTCAAGCATTGATACTCGACCATACAGTCTGTAACTAGCCCGTCCCACAAACGCCCTATGGGCGAGAAAGGCTCAAAGAGTGTAGCTACATGCGGCAAGATTGATCGTGATTCAGCCAGAGCAATCATGGCTAAAGGAAGATCAAATTCTGCATGAATCATGACTTATCATTACATGAAATTCAATGCACATGCAAACTCATTTAATATCTGTGTATTTTATGTGCTTTTGAAAATATACCCTGAGTTTCGTGGAGAAAGGCTCTGCGTTTTTCTCGCCCGTAGGGCGCTAGCGGAGACGGGCTAGCTTGTTAGACTAGGTTCAAAAAATTAGTTCAAGGTTGTTTAGGGGGTAGTCTATCTAGCTAGACTAGTTGAGTGGGGCTCGTGGTCACGCAGTAGGCCGTGGGTGCTCAGTTTTTGGCGGGAGAAAAGTGTGTGACCCTGAATCAGGGATTTGATCGATAGGTTTTTCATTACATAGCCGAATCTAAATATCCTTCAGGGATGTGGGATTGACACAAGATTGTACAAAAAGGCTTTTTAGGTTACTTAGCCAGTTGCAAAAAATATCTAAAATTATCATGTATGCTGGACAGCATCATACATGCTAAGATTTTATGTTGTGTCCATCCTGCACAATACATGCTAAAATTTTACAAAGTTGTCGTTTTAAATCCATGAGTGTTTCGATGTCTTCATCGACATCCTCATCGTCATCTTTTTGCCGGATCGAAAATGTCTAGCCTTCAGGGAAGTCTTTATTATAGGCCTAGAAATTTCACGATTTGCATGATGTATTTCGCCATCCATAACCAAGAATTATGGAGATGCAGTAAATCTCAATAATTAGAGCCATGATAATTAGAATATCTTGCTTAATTCAAACATATATAATTTTGATGAATGTACCATTCCTCCGGCAGTAATGTATGGAGTACATATGTGGTTGGTTAATTAGAACTTATGGATAATTAGAACTTTTTTACCACGAAATGATGGTTCTAATTAAAGAAATTTTGCTGTAGTTACCAGATCCACTTCTCCGCCCAAATAAAAATGGTGGGCGGAAGTGGGTCTGGGAACAAGGCTAAGGGTCTGTGTGACGCGAGACCAGCAACCGTTATTGGCAGCCATTATCCTATTACCCATTTACTGTACCTAAAAATAGAAGCTTGGTTCAAATAAAGGCCGGGCATGAATAGAGGCAGGGTCTAAACCTGAAAGTAAATAGAAGCCCGGACTTCTATTTGGACATACAGTATCTGTGTCATCTGTACCAGCAGTTCAGTCAGTTGATGTGCCAGTTTCTTCTTTATATCAGTTCATTCAGATGATATAATATTTTCATCTTTAGCTGTTCAATCAGTTGATGTACCATCTCTATCTTCACCGGCTCTCATCACCTGTATCCATCTGTACGACGTCCTGTTGGTGTATGCAATCCATCTTCACCTGCTTTAGATAGCTAATATGATTTACCTATCTATGCCACCCATCTATCGATCGTCCTAATTTTCTTGGGGATCTTTTAATGAAAGAGAGTTTGAGTTACTCCTCAATTAAGCTTAGTGAAGTTGTTCATTTGAGGTCTAGACATAACCTATTTAAAGTATCCAAAGGTAAAGCTGGCAGTACCTTTGTTACTGAGCTTTGTTGTCTTCTCGAGTAGTATTGTGATGATACTGCTATGGAATGCATTGCTATGGAAACTGCAATGATGTTCCCTGCTTTGTTGTTACAGAAACCACATCATAAATCTAAATCCAAAGATCATGTCAATTGCAATTTCTTAGACAGAAGGCTAAATTATTGGTTTGCTGGAGATATACAGTCACTATTACATGAAGGGCATTTCATTCATAGTTCTTTGCATTATACCCGCAGACACAACAATGACATTGCTTCTGTTTTGAAATCCTTTGCAAGACTGGTCTCACATGCAGGGCAACATCAAAGCTGTGAATTTTTAGGACAAGCGCAATTGCACAACTTTCTTTGATGTAAGGGTTTTCAATGCTCATGCCTCATCTAACTGCCTTCCACTCATGCTTGTTACTGAAAGCATGAGCTAGAGAAGCATAGGAAATATGAGCAAAGGATCATTGAACTTGAGCATAGCGCCTTCACTCCCCTTGTTTTTTCATCCAGTGTTGGATGGAGCCCTGCAACTATAGTCAGTCTCATGGCTGAAAAGCACAGACAACCATATCACTCAGCTATGAGTTGGATCAGATGCAGGATCTCTCACAGCCTCATCAAGTCAGCAGTTGCCTGTATCAGAGCACCTAGGTCACCCTACCATTCTCCATCAGTGAAGGCTATCCGCGCACCTCAGACCACCTCTGGACTTTCTTAGATCAGATGTCCAGATACGTGACTAACTGACTATTATAAGAACTACTGTTGTATCTGAGTTTTGTACTACTGTTAGTCCACTGCTGGGCATGTGTTACACAATAATTGGATACATATTTCTAAAGCGAGAAAAATTTTAAGGGGCAAATCTCATACATTCGCCAGATCAAACATTTCTGGATTGGTGGAATGGCTACACGAGACTAGGCGAATACGTACGTACACTAGGTCACGTGTTGGATATAGTATTATTATTTTCTGTACAGTCCCAAATTGTGACTGATGGTCTAATACCAATTGAGTCCTGGTTCAACCTAATATAAAGCAATGTGGTGGTGATGGGTGTGATTAGGGGGTAAGTGAATTTGTAGGGTTTGGAAGTGGATAAAGTGGAATTGGGATTGAAGACATTGGAGAAAGTTGGAGGAAAATTAAAATGTATACTGTGGGCCCATTAGTGTGTTGTAATCATGACTGTAGACAATGAGGCTGATAATTAATCAATCAATCAATCAATCATTATTAATGTGCACACATGTACAGCAGACACTAGGGTAACGAGATATCCAATGATGTACTAAGATAAAACAGAACCATAGATAAGTCAAATCAACTAAAACGGATACGTACACCACAATAGAGTTTTGCAATCTTGTGATCTCTACAAGCTAGGTCCACAATCACAGCAACTTTTACATCTGTGCTCAAGTTTTCGAATTCATTGTTCAGTTCACAAGCACATGCAATAATGGTTTGATGCTGATTTGACCAGAGAGGGCAGCTCAACATCCCGTGGTACACATCCTCAATCACGCCATCATCACACTCCTGGCAAACTCGATGTTCTTCAGCTACAGTATAATCTGCCACGCGCCTGTCTCCACTTGGAAGTGAGCAGTGCCACCTCTCAGTTTCATGAAAATAGAGTGGATGACCCTATCCTGCACTCTCCAGCATCTCTGGGCTAAGCCAAGATCAAAGATCATATTAAGCAGACTCAGCTTGGGTTTAGTTGCCATCTCTTTGTGCCATTCAGACATTATCCTCCTCTCATGCAGCACAATTTCGCAGCTTCCTTTGTAACTGTGAGCCATTGCAGCTTCTCAATTCTTGGCAATTTACCAGAGGGATATTCCATCCAAATGCTATATAACAAACCTGTAGCTTTCTAATCCAGCTGCCTCTATTCACTGATAGAGCGTCTAAAGCCACTTTCTTTATGATGCGGTTCTCATAATCAGGGTGGGTTATCACTTTATGCTAAAACTTCATACACCTAACTCTAGCCTCCCAACACAGAGGAAGACAGTCCATCTCTGCAAACAAGGATACTCTTGGATGTGATGTCTAGTTACAACAAAGAACGATCTAAGAAATCTCAGTTGAAGCTGGTCCAAACACATAAGAGATGAGTTGCAGCCCCACACTTCAGAACCGTAAAGGGCCACATGCAGATTGTACCATGTATTCAAATAGTTTCTTGAAGGACCAACCAGAAAGCATTCCAACAGAAGTTCGAACATGTTGAAGGAGATGGTTCGCTGCTCTCCTTCCAGCCTCCACTCTATATACAACCATGTCATTCAAATCAAGGAACTCATTGATACAACACCCAAGATATTATAGGAAGATACCATAGGAATAACTTCACCATTGATGACATATTTGTCTGGGCATTGTTCGCATGATCCATCCTTGATGTGGATAATTGCAGACTTCTCAACATTTACTATGGTATATGTGATTTAATTGGTGTGAAATTAAGATGCATAGTGTGAGCTCTTGACTAAAAAATAACAGGAGCAGGAGTGTACATGGTGGTTTATACAAAAACAACTAGATACATAATGATGACAAAAAATACGTAATTAGTATGATTAGGGTGTGATGCAATGTTGGAGATGATATAATGCGAGCATGGGCAACGATAGGGGTAGGTGCAGGGGTTGTGCGGATCAAATGTTACAAGGAAGATGTCCAAGAACAGATCGTGCAACTGATGTTCAATTGAGTTGAATGGTAAGTGAATATTTATAGTTGGGAGTAAATTCCAAAGATTAACTACCCAATTGAAGTAAAAGTGTCTAGCAACAGATGTTCAAGTCAGCTTTTGCCTCAGCTTGAATTGAGTACCAAAATGCATGTTGGTTGTAGAAAAAGTAATGAACTTGTTGATGTCCAGGTTTCTAGGTGATTGTAGGTTTTTAACTGGATAAAGTATATCTTGAATTTCATAGCAGTACATTAATGGAAGAATCTTGAGTTGGATCAATCTGTCTTTGTAGTTGATTGGAGTATAGGATAGAATAAATTTTGTTGATCTATGTTGGACTGATGCAATCCGGACTATGTCTTTTATGTAACGTGGTATGTTAGATCTTAAAAGAGATATGAATAAAATTTGTTTGAGTGCTGTGGGGCAAGTGATGGAGATGGCCCTGTGGATAAAATGGCAAGTACGATATGCTTTTGAGCAGGTGTCTGAGTAGTTTGTTCTCCAGGACAGATTGGGGCTAGCTGTTATGCTAAGATCACACTGGTCTGCTACTATTTGTATGTGGATACTGTTGATTGTGTAAAAGGGAGTGAGGGAATTTGGATTTAGTATAAAACGAAGGCAGGCACATTTTTAAAGGTTGAATGACAGACCCCACTGGTTGCACCAATTTACAAGAGTGTTGATATCAGATTGTAATTGAGAGGAGTCACTGTAATGTGTGCATATATAGATTTGGTGATTTTAGTGTTGACCATCAGCAAACATGTATATTGATGAGTGGAGGCCATGATGGGATGTCATTCACATAGATCAGAAAGAGGAGGGGTTCCTAGGACACTCTCCTGTGGGACGCTGGATATCACATCCTCCAGAAACACTTAGTAGTGGAGAAAAGGCATCATTGAAGTGTACATGGTACTGTCTTTGGTAATACCTATCATCCAGAGCTTGTGGAGTAGTTCTTGATGGTTTACAGCATCCAAAAGCCTTTCTAAAATCAAAGAATACCATGTCAAACATTTTACCTTGATCAATGGAGTCGACCAGACACTTCAGAATAGGATGCAAATAATTGAGATAGGTATGATTGATTCTTCGATCATGAATCCAAATTAAGATCTAAAAATGATAGGCTGTGTGAAGTCTATGATATTTTTGTAGACTAAGGTCTCAAGGAATTTAGAAATGATGCACATCAGACTATTGTGTAGGTATTGTGAATCATTTCTAAAGTCCTTGAGACATTAGAATTGCTCAAGCCTTTGCTTCTAGCTGTGTACACTGATTTTAGTCAAATTTCTCAATTTTCTTACTTATATGATATGATTGTGTAACCTTCTTCAACAGCCTCTATTCGAGCAACTGCATTTTAAATGAAAAAGCGCATGAACAAGGGTGCATAAAAAACCATTCAAAAATGGTAAAATAATGTAGGATTGACACAGAACTGTGCTAAAAAAGGTTTCATCAAAAGGCATCCTCCAAAAACACTTTGAACAAGGGTAAGTTGTAAAACAGGCACATGCAGGGCTAGGCGGGCTATGGGCAAGACAGGCACAGGGCTAGATGAGCATAGGGCTACACATACATGAGGCAACACGAATATAGGGCTAGACAGAGTTTAGTTGGACTGAGTGCACACTGTACAAACTCCTACATCCTGCAACACATGCATATAAATATAATGTGGTACACATGTGGGATGTAGGAATTTTGCACAGTGTGCACTCAGTCCAACTAAACTCTGTCTAGCCCTATACCCGTCTAGCCTCATGTATGTGTAGCCCAATGCTCGTCTGGGCCCTATGCCCACCTAGTCTTATGTCTGTTTTACAAATTACCCTTGTTTCAAGTGTTTCTGGAGGATGCCTTTTGGTAAAATCTTTTTGCACAGTCCTGTGTCAATCCTACAGCCTTTTATCATTTTTAATGGTCTTTATACAAATTTTTAATCAGGGATATCCTGTCAGGTACTGCTGGTCCTAACAGGGAAGTCTAAGTACTGGATACACATAATAGCAAACACTGATGAGAAGAAAAAGATAATTGAGGATTACAATTAAACATGGAAAAATTAATACAATAAATCAAGTTATATTTATTGACTTTGATCTAAAGTAAGATTTTAACCTATGTCTGAAGCTACTAAATGTCAGTAATGTCCTGAGGGAGATCAGGAGACTATTCCAGTCAACTAGTAAGAAAATTAATAAATCATAGATAATATAAAACGTTCTACGTATATAATCTATAAATAAATCATAGGAAAAAGATGGTAGCAACCACGTGGTTTAGTAATCTCGCATTGCACAGACCCTATTCTCGCCTCCATTTTTTATTACTAGTTGTGAACAAAGTTCAGAACCTTGCAAAAATAGTCTTGTTCCGAGACCCATGCATGCACTTCCTGTGGCCTGGGAACGAGACTATGCTAAAAGGAATCTTAACATAGATATTGAATTGGGATTGGGAATGTGGGTGAAATGATTGCATAACAGTGGTATAAACATAATCTAATAATCCACATTGTGAACTAGTCTATAGCTCCTGCATACCTAAAGTTGACCCCTTTGATCTGATATGAAAGGAAAGGTATGCAACAACATTTGAAGCCAATTGCAGTTAAGGGTCTGACTATGTGAGACTGGCTGTGAGCCAATTAACTCATATTCATTAATTGTCATTAGAACTGTGATACCTTCTGCAGTAATCTGCTGCATGCATATGTTCGGATTGTGCATGATAGCTCAGTTCACTTGATGATTTGTCTCTTGCAAGTACCACCATACAGCTTTTCATAGTTTGGCATGAACTACAAATCAGGTTTAGTTTTGTACAGCCGTAAACATGTACTAAACTGCCTTGATTGAGATTGGAATTAAGTTGAAAATGTATACCGAATGTTGCATGGACATTTGATCTGCATCCATTTCTGAATCAGCATGCTATGTTTTGTGATTTACAATTGTGGCTTTGACTTTCAATGAATGTGTCATCTGTGAGTTAGCATATGACAATTATATAAATTGATGTGCATTCCGGCCAATACATGTATCAGCTGCTGATACAGTTCGACAGAAGAAAGTTACCATTCATATTTTACAATAGCATAATAAAGAACATACAGGTGCAAAGTAAGCTAGAATGAACACTGCTTTAAGTGCAGTAACATTCATGAGGCAATTCATTGTCAAGAATTAAGTGATGGTATATATGCATGTCTTGTGATAGACTAAGGATATGTTCTTTATAACCACATTGACCACCAATTTTCTGTACAGTGTCAAATTATACATAAATATTGTCATTATAATATGTTTGTAAGCATTGTGGTATTGGTCCAGGATGCATATTGTTCAGTAACTGTTGCTTTTGACAAATTGAATGAGAAGTTTTTGGATCAGTTTTGTCTCTATATAATGCAATGTAAACACTCATTTGAATATTCAGAAGCATGTGATGGCCATGCATACTTCATGACATGCTATTATTACATTTGACCTACTGTTCATGAAATTTGTCTTAATGCTGTGCGTGAACTGAAATCTTCCTTGGTGGAGGACTGTTGGACAGCAACTTAGGACATATTTTGCTGTGTAAGTGGGCTGATTGCACAGAGGACAGGAAGGAGAGATGCACATGTTCCAACGGGCTAGACTGGTAGGAGTTGGTAAGAAATCAATTGATGCCCTTGCGAGGAAAGACAGTTGACCAGCTGGGAGCCAAACATGAGGCGCTTCAAAACTGGAGTTGATTCTTCCAAGGTGATTGAATCCAGTAATTTCCTCTGTACCTGTAAGCTGTTCAGATGATTGTTTCAATGATAGGAGTGGGAAGCACGAAGGTTCTCCTTCACTTGTCGACGGCGGGCGGCTTCTGAGCTAGAGGATGAGGCATCAGTGATGATTGACTCCTTAGCTTGTTCAATAGCATCCAGACTAGCCGGGCAGAGAAGAGGCTTTAGTATGGGTGTGATGTCTTGAATCAGTGGGTCAGGTGATGTTTCAACCGTGTGTAATAGAGTAAGTTGGGGTTCTTCACGGTAGTGAGGGAGGTATTTGATGTTCAGCAAGTGAGGATGGAAAATGGTGGCAAGAGTTGCACATTTGGGGGTGGTTGAGCCTAGGCTTTCAGGAATTTTGTGACATGACGTTGGATGGAGGTAATCTGGTTAGTGGTAATATTACTGATACATAGGGAGAAATGGAGGGATGGTGCAAGGTAGTTCTGGTAAATCCAAACCTTATATTCCCCTCTGATGTTACAATTGTCTATCTGGGTCATCATGGTGACGATCTCATGTTGAAGCTTCCTAGAAGTGACTTTTCTGGTTTGCAGTGGACAGTGGCCAATGATTTTCCCTAGGAATTTGGCTGGTTTGGAATTCACATTAGTTGTTGATTTGTCACCTAGGTTGAAACACTTATCCGGGATGTTGGCTTTCCCAGAGAAGCAGAATGACACACACTTTTCAGACTTCAACACAAAATCAAGAGAAGTGCAATGTTGCTGGATGGAGTTGAGAGTAGACTGATGGTCGGATTTGTTGGATGATATTACTGACAGGTCGTCAGCAAAGGCTTTTGCACAATGAGGCTTCGCTGTCAACATCTTAGGCTCTTTCATTTTTTTCTCGGATACATACTATGGTGAGACGCGAGATTAGTGGTCTAGTTGAGGAAGCGCGAAGTCTATCAAGACCAACTGAAGATACACATGCATACACAGTCTACACGGAGGAGGGAAGGGGAGAGAGCGTCATAAGAAGAAGAAGAGATGTGTGCAGAAGAGTTGAAGATTTGAAAGGCGAAATGATTTATGTGTAGATTGAAGAAGAAGCCACTCCCGCCGGGTGCTCTCAGCGTTTACCATGCACCGCACGGGTTGCGGCAAGAAAAAGAGAGCAACGATGGGGGTCTTGCCAGACCCTGAGGAACTGGAGAACCAGTGGATTCTGCACCCATATTCCAGTTAACTTATGGTTTTAGTCTGTGTCCGAGGTCTTCAAACATAGTTATATGACTTCATTGTTGTTGCCACATTAAAAATTTTTGATTTAATCTCTGTAGTTTAGTTCTTAGACTTTGGCAACAATGATGACATCCCCCCCCCCCCCCCCGTAGTGAGCTAGATTTATACTAAGGTTTAATTTGACATCAGGTACAATCGAAAGAAATCTCTAGTAGGACCACGATGATTCCTCTGTTCAGAAAACTGCTTTAGGGTGGGTGCCTACGCCGAGAATCCAAAGTAAAAAGATTCGGTTGGATCCTGGCTCCTGAGATCGTTGCTTGGGTGTGCGATTCCAGGGGGACAAATATTCAGTCTCGCGTAGCCCAGACCGAGGCCCAGACCACGCGCTTTCAGCTCTTTTTTTGAGGGGGGACACGTGACTCTGTGACAACCACGTCAAAACTGCCACCGAATGCAAGTGAAGGAAAACTCACCTAGCTGGAATAAAGATGTCTTTGATCATCCTATTTGTCATCTTATAATCGGATTCTTATATATCAAGGTTTCTGAATTGCATCTGAGGAATTCTATAGTCAGGTAGGTTCAGAAGGACCCAAAATTATGTTTTATTCCCATACAATTTTGCAATACCATCACATACTTTGAATAGAATGAATTACATACATGAATCATAGATAATCTATACATCTATGCATGAATGCAATACCGTTATATATTTCGAATTGAATGAATTACATAATATAATACATGAATTGAATTACTAGTCTGACGTAACCAGACCTTATACTCCCCATGCGTGACTGGTGACATCATTCCTTGAAATGGCCAAGCGGTTTTGGGTCTGAGCTACGCCAGCAGGAAACTTTCACGGATCGCAGTAAAATGTAATTTTTTGCGAGCTTTATTTTCACGATATGTTTCTAAGTTGTTTGCGTCTATTTCTAGACCGTTTTATGTTCGGATCGTGCTTTTGATGAGCTCTCTGCTCCATTCCTTAGAGAATCTTGTTATAGCATAGTCTGATACCCAGACCCTCTCGATGGTCGCCATTTTATTCTACCTGACGAAAGGGTCTGGAAAAGACTGAGGCCTAAGCTGTACCAAGAGGGCGGTAACAGAAGAATATGAAATAGTCAAAATTATAACATCTTAGAAACTAAACAAAGTAAATTTCGAATCGAACAAATAGCAAGATTTAAAATTTGCAAAGTATCTAAAGTACTTTTGGAAATAAGAACGTTAGAAACATTACTTTAAAATTAAGAAGAGTATAAAATAGTCAAAATTCAAACATATTGGAAACTCAAAGTAAATTTCGAATCAAAC
Source organism: Halisarca cf. caerulea (assembly GCA_963170055.1). Classification (NCBI taxonomy): domain Eukaryota; kingdom Metazoa; phylum Porifera; class Demospongiae; order Chondrillida; family Halisarcidae; genus Halisarca; species Halisarca cf. caerulea. The sequence goes on from CAUJGJ010000436.1 coordinate 113,329, forward strand.
AAATAGCAAGATTTTAAATTTGCAAAGAATCTAAAGTACTTTTGGAAATAAGAACGTTAGAAACATTACTTTAAAATTAAAAAGAGTATGAAATAGTCAAAATTATAACATCTTAGAAACTCAACAAAGTAAATTTCGAATCAAACAAATAGCAAGATTTTAAATTTGCAAAGTATCTAAAGTACTTTTGGAAATAAGAACGTTAGAAACATTACTTTAAACATAAGACGAGTATGAAATAGTCAAAATTCAAATACATTGGAAACAAAATAAAGTAAATTTCGAATCAAACAAATAGCAAGATTTTAAATTTGCAAAGTATCTAAAGTACTTTTGGAAATAAGAAAACATAAGACGAGTATGAAATAGTCAAAATTCAAACATATTGGAAACAAAATAAAGTAAATTTTGAATCGAACAAATAGCAAGATTTTAAATTTGCAAAGTATTTAAAGTACTTTTGGAAATAAGAACGTTAGAAACATTACTTTAAAATTAAGAAGAGTATGAAATAGTCAAAATTCAAACATCTTAGAAACTCAACAAAGTAAATTTCGAATCGAACAAATAGCAACATGTTTAATTTGCAATATATTTAAAGTACTTTTGGAAAAAAGAACGTTAGAAACAATACTTTAAACTTAAGAAGAGTATGAAATAGTCAAAATTATAACATCTTAGAAACTAAACAAAGTAAATTTCGAATCGAACAAATAGCAAGATTTTAAATATGCCAAGTATCAAAAGTACTTTTGGAAATAAGAACGCTAGAAACATTACTTTAAAATTAAGAAGAGTATGAAATAGTCAAAATTATAGCATCTTAGAAACTCAACAAAGTAAATTTCGAATCGAACAAAAAGCAAGATTTTAAATTTGCAAAGTATCTAAAGTACTTTTGGAAATAAGAATGTTAGAAACATTACTTTAAAATTAAGAAGAGTATGAAATAGTCAAAATTATAGCATCTTAGAAACTCAAAAAAGTAAATTTCGAATTGAACAAAAAGCAAGATTTTAAATTTGCAAAGTATCTAAAGTACTTTTGGAAATAAGAATGTTAGAAACATTACTTTAAAATTAAGAAGAGTATGAAATAGTCAAAATTTTAACATCTTAGAAACTCAACAAAGTAAATTTCGAATCGAACAAATAGCAAGATTTTAAATTTGCAAAGTATTTAAAGTACTTTTGGAAATAAGAACGTTAGAAACATCACTTTAAAAGGAGGAAGAGTATGAAATAGTCAAAATTATAACATCTTAGAAACTCAACAAAGTAAATTTAGAATCGAACATGTAGCAAGATTTTAAATTTGCAAAGTATTTAAAGTACTTTTGGAAATAAGAACGTTAGAAACATTACTTTAAAATTAAGAAGAGTATGAAATAGTCAAAATTCAAACATCTTAGAAACTCAACAAAGTAAATTTCGAATCGAACAAATAGCAAGATTTTAAATTTGCAAAGTATCTAAAGTACTTTTGGAAATAAGAACATTAGAAACATTACTTTAAAATTAAGAAGAGTATGAAATAGTCAAAATTCAAACATATTGGAAAAAAATAAAGTAAATTTCGAATCAAACAAATAGCAAGATTTTAAATTTGCAAAGTATCTAAAATACTTTTGGAAATAAGAATGTTAGAAACATTACTTTAAAATTAAAAAGAGTATGAAATAGTCAAAATTATAACATCTTAAAAACTCAACAAAGTAAACTTCAATTCGAACAAATAGCAAGATTTTAAATTTGCAAAGTTTAATTAAAGTACTTTTGGAATATAGAACGTTAGAAACATTACATTAAAATTTAGAAGAGTATGAAATAGTCAAAATTCAAACATATTGGAAACAAAATAAAGTAAATTTCG
>CAUJGJ010000436.1:115400-191400 GCA_963170055.1 Halisarca cf. caerulea
AATCAAAAAATAGCAAGATTTTAAATTTGCAAAGTATCTAAAGTAGTTTTTGAAATAAGAACGTTAAAAACATTACTATAAACTTAAGGAGAGTATGAAATAGTCAAAATTCAAACATATTGGCAACAAAATAAAGTAAATTTCGAATCGAACAAATGGCAAGATTTTAAATATGCAAAGTATTTAAAGTACTTTTGGAAATAAGAACGTTAGAAAAATAACTTTGAAATTAGACAAAGTGCAAAATTGGTAAAGTTCCTCAGATATAACAAATGAAATAGTAATTTTAACTTTCTAAGAAAGTTAAGTTTGAAATGTTACAAAGTTTCAATAAGCTTAATCGCAAAGACAATTTTAGAAAAATAACTTTAAAATTAGGAAAAGCGCAAAATTGGAAAAGTTCCTAAGATATGACAAATGAAAGAGTAATTTTAAATTTCTAAGATAGTTAAGTTTAAAATGTTACAAAGTTTCAATATGTTTTATCGCAAATACAATAATACAAACATAACTTTAAAATTAGGAAAGTGTAAAATTAGCAAAGTTCCTAAGACATGACAAATTAAATAGTAATTTTAACTTTCTAAGAAAGTTAAGTTTAAAATGTTACAAAGTTTCAAAAAGATTTATCGCAAAGACAATAATACAAACATAACTTTAAAATTAGGAAAAGTGCAAAATTGGCAAAGCTCCTAAGATATGACAAATGAAATAGTAATTTTAAATTACTAAGAAAGTTAAGTTTAAAATGTTACAAAGATTTAATAAGTTTTATCGCAAAGACAATTTTAGAAATATAACTTTAAAATTAAGCAAAGCGCAAAATTGGCAAAGTTCCTCAGATATGACAAATGAAATAGTAATTTTAACATTATAAGAAAGTTAAGTTTGAAATGCTACAAAGTTTCAATAAGCTTTGTCACAAAAACAATTTTAGAAACATAACTTTAAAATTAGGCAAAGTGCAAAATTGGCAAAGTTCCTCAGATATGACAAATGAAATAGTAATTTTAACTTTCTAAGAAAGTTAAGTTTAAAATGTGACAAAGTTTCAATAAGTTTTATCGCAAAGACAATAATAGAAACATAACTTTAAAATAATGCAAAGCGCCAAATTGGTAAAGTTCCTAAGATATGACAAATGAAAGAGTAATTTTAACATTATAAGAAAGTTAAGTGTGAAATGTTACAAAGTTTCAATAAGCTTTATCGCAAAGACAATTTTAGAAATATAACTTTAAAATTAAGGAAAGCGCAAAATTGGCAAAGTTCCTAAGATATGACAAATGAAAAAGTAATTTTAAATTTCTAAGAAAGTTAAGTTTAAAATGTTACAAAGTTTCAATCAGTTTTATCGCAAAGACAATTTTAGAAACATATCTTTAAAATTAAGCAAAGCGCAAAATTGGCAAAGTTCCTAAGATATGACAAATAAAATAGTAATTTCAACTTTCCAAGAAAGTTAAGTTTAAAAAGTTACAAAGTTTCAATAAGTTTTATCGCAATAGAAACATAACTTTAAAATTAGGCAAACTGAATAATTGGCAAAGTTCGTAAGATATAACAAATGGAATAGTAATTTTAACTTTCCATGAAAGTTAAGATTAAAATGTTACAAATCTTTAATAAGTTTTATCGCAAAGACAATTTTAGAAACATTACTTTAAAATTAAGCAAAGAGCAAAATTGGCAAAGTTCCTAAGATATGACAAATGAAATAGTAATTTTAACTTTCTAAGAAAGTTAAGATTAAAATGTTACAAAGTTTCAATAAGTTTTATCGCAAAGACAATTTTAGAAACATATCTTTAAAATTATGCAAAGCGCAAAATTGGCAAAGTTCCTAAGAAACTACAAATGAAATAGTAATTTTAACTTTCTAAGAAAGTTAAGTTTAAAATGTTACAAAGTTTCAATAAGTTTTATCGCAAAGACAATTTTAGAAACATAACTTTAAAATTAAGCAAAGCGCAAAATTGGCAAAGTTCCTAAGATATGACAAATGAAATAGTAATTTTAACTTTCTAAGAAAGTTAAGTTTAAAATGTTACAAAGTTTCAATAAGTTTTATCGCAAAGACAATTTTAGAAACATAACTTTAAAATTAAGCAAAGCGCAAAATTGGCAAAGTTCCTAAGATATGACAAATGAAATAGTAATTTTAACTTTCTAAGAAAGTTAAGTTTAAAATGTTACAAAGTTTAAATAAGTTTTATCACAAAGATAATTTTAGAAACATTACATTAAAATTAAGCAAAGCACAAAATTGGAAAAGTTCCTAAGATATGAAACATGAAATTGTAATTTTAATTTTCTAAGAAAGTTAAAATGTTAATAAGTTTCAATAAGTTTTATCGCAAAGACAATTTTAGAAACATAACTTTAAAATTAGGCAAAGTGCAAAATTGGCAAAGTTCCTAAGATATGACAAATGAAATAGTAATTTTAACTTTCTAAGAAAGTTAAGTTTAAAATAATACAAAGTTTCAATAAGTTTTATCGCAAAGACAATTTTAGAAACATAACTTTAAAATTAAGCAAAGCGCAAAATTGGCAAAGTTCCTAATATACTACAAATGAAATAGTAATTTAAACTTTCTAAGAAAGTTAAGTTTAAAATGTTACAAAGTTTCAACAAGTTTTATCGCAAAGACAATTTTAGAAACATAACTTTAAAATTAAGCAAAGCGCAAAATTGGCAAAGTTCCTAAGATATGACAAATGAAATAGTAATTTTAACTTTCTAAGAAAGTTAAGTTTAAAATATAACAAAGTTTCAATAAGTTTTATCGCAAAGACAATTTTAGAAACATATCTTTAAAATTAAGCAAAGCGCAAAATTGGCAAAGTTCCTAAGATATGACAAATGAAATAGTAATTTTAACTTTCTAAGAAAGTTAAGTTTAAAATGTTACAAAGTTTCAACAAGTTTTATCTCAAAGATAATTTTAGAAACATTACTTTAAAATTAGGCAAAGCGCAAAATTGGCAAAGTTCCTAAGATATGACAAATGAAATAGTAATTTTAACTTTCTAAGAAAGTTAAGTTTAAAATAATACAAAGTTTCAATAAGTTTTATCGCAAAGACAATTTTAGAAACATAACTTTAAAATTAAGCAAAACGCAAAATTGGCAAAGTTCCTAATATACTACAAATGAAATAGTAATTTTAACTTTCTAAGAAAGTTAAGTTTAAAATGTTACAAAGTTTCAACAAGTTTTATCGCAAAGACAATTTTAGAAACATAACTTTAAAATTAAGCAAAGCGCAAAATTGGCAAAGTTCCTAAGATATGACAAATGAAATAGTAATTTTAACTTTCTAAGAAAGTTAAGTTTAAAATATAACAAAGTTTCAATAAGTTTTATCGCAAAGACAATTTTAGAAACATATCTTTAAAATTAAGCAAAGCGCAAAATTGGCAAAGTTCCTAAGATATGACAAATGAAATAGTAATTTTAACTTTCTAAGAAAGTTAAGTTTAAAATGTTACAAAGTTTCAATAAGTTTTATCGCAAAGACAATTTTAGAAACATAACTTTAAAATTCAGCAAAGCGCAAAATTGGCAAAGTTCCTAAGATATGACAAATGAAATAGTAATTTTAACTTTCTAAGAAAGTTAAGTTTAAAATGTTACAAAGTTTCAACAAGTTTTATCGCAAAGACAATTTTAGAAACATATCTTTAAAATTAAGCAAAGCGCAAAATTGGCAAAGTTCCTAAGATATGACAAATGAAATAGTAATTTGAACTTTCTAAGAAAGTTAAGTTTAAAATGTTACAAAGTTTCAATAAGTTTTATCGCAAAGACAATTTTAGAAACATAACTTTAAAATTAAGCAAAGCGCAAAATTGGCAAAGTTCCTAAGATATGACAAATGAAATAGTAATTTTAACGTTAAAATGTTATAAAGTTTCAATAAGTTTTATCGCAAAGACAATTTTAGAAACATATCTTTAAAATTAAGCAAAGCGCAAAATTGGCAAAGTTCCTCAGATATGACAAATGAAATAGTAATTTTAACATTATAAGAAAGTTAAGTTTGAAATGCTACAAAGTTTCAATAAGCTTTGTCACAAAAACAATTTTAGAAACATAACTTTAAAATTAGGCAAAGTGCAAAATTGGCAAAGTTCCTCAGATATGACAAATGAAATAGTAATTTTAACTTTCTAAGAAAGTTAAGTTTAAAATGTTACAAAGTTTCAATAAGTTTTATCGCAAAGACAATAATAGAAACATAACTTTAAAATAATGCAAAGCGCCAAATTGGTAAAGTTCCTAAGATATGACAAATGAAAGAGTAATTTTAACATTATAAGAAAGTTAAGTTTGAAATGTTACAAAGTTTCAATAAGCTTTATCGCAAAGACAATTTTAGAAATATAACTTTAAAATTAAGGAAAGCGCAAAATTGGCAAAGTTCCTAAGATATGACAAATGAAAAAGTAATTTTAAATTTCTAAGAAAGTTAAGTTTAAAATGTTACAAAGTTTCAATCAGTTTTATCGCAAAGACAATTTTAGAAACATATCTTTAAAATTAAGCAAAGCGCAAAATTGGCAAAGTTCCTAAGATATAACAAATGAAATAGTAATTTCAACTTTCCAAGAAAGTTAAGTTTAAAAAGTTACAAAGTTTCAATAAGTTTTATCGCAATAGAAACATAGCTTTAAAATTAGGCAAACTGAATAATTGGCAAAGTTCGTAAGATATAACAAATGGAATAGTAATTTTAACTTTCCATGAAAGTTAAGATTAAAATGTTACAAATCTTTAATAAGTTTTATCGCAAAGACAATTTTAGAAACATTACTTTAAAATTAAGCAAAGAGCAAAATTGGCAAAGTTCCTAAGATATGACAAATGAAATAGTAATTTTAACTTTCTAAGAAAGTTAAGTTTAAAATGTTACAAAGTTTCAATAAGTTTTATCGCAAAGACAATTTTAGAAACATTATTTTAAAATTAAGCAAAGCGCAAAATTGGCAAAGTTCCTAAGATATGACAAATGAAATAGTAATTTGAACTTTCTAAGAAAGTTAAGTTTAAAATGTTACAAAGTTTCAATAAGTTTTATCGCAAAGACAATTTTAGAAACATATCTTTAAAACAAAGTAAAGTGCAAAATTGGCAAAGTTCCTAAGATATGACAAATGAAATAGTAATTTTAACTTTCTAAGAAAGTTAAGATTAAAATGTTACAAAGTTTCAATAAGTTTTATCGCAAAGACAATTTTAGAAACATATCTTTAAAATTATGCAAAGCGCAAAATTGGCAAAGTTCCTAAGAAACTACAAATGAAATAGTAATTTTAACTTTCTAAGAAAGTTAAGTTTAAAATGTTACAAAGTTTAAACAAGTTTTATCACAAAGATAATTTTAGAAACATTACATTAAAATTAAGCAAAGCGCAAAATTGGAAAAGTTCCTAAGATATGAAACATGAAATAGTAATTTTAATTTTCTAAGAAAGTTAAAATGTTAATAAGTTTCAATAAGTTTTATCGCAGACAATTTTAGAAACATAACTTTAAAATTAGTCAAAGTGCAAAATTGGCAAAGTTCCTAAGATATGACAAATGAAATAGTAATTTTAACTTTCTAAGAAAGTTAAGTTTAAAATAATACAAAGTTTCAATAAGTTTTATCGCAAAGACAATTTTAGAAACATAACTTTAAAATTAAGCAAAGCGCAAAATTGGCAAAGTTCCTAATATACTACAAATGAAATAGTAATTTAAACTTTCTAAGAAAGTTAAGTTTAAAATGTTACAAAGTTTCAACAAGTTTTATCGCAAAGACAATTTTAGAAACATAACTTTAAAATTAAGCAAAGCGCAAAATTGGCAAAGTTCCTAAGATATGACAAATGAAATAGTAATTTTAACTTTCTAAGAAAGTTAAGTTTAAAGTATAACAAAGTTTCAATAAGTTTTATCGCAAAGACAATTTTAGAAACATATTTTTAAAATTAAGCAAAGCGCAAAATTGGCAAAGTTCCTAAGATATGACAAATGAAATAGTAATTTTAACTTTCGAAGAAAGTTAAGTTTAAAATGTTACAAAGTTTCAACAAGTTTTATCTCAAAGATAATTTTAGAAACATTACTTTAAAATTAGGCAAAGCGCAAAATTGGCAAAGTTCCTAAGATATGACAAATGAAATAGTAATTTTAACTTTCTAAGAAAGTTAAGTTTAAAATAATACAAAGTTTCAATAAGTTTTATCGCAAAGACAATTTTAGAAACATATCTTTAAAATTAAGCAAAGCGCAAAATTGGCAAAGTTCCTAAGATATGACAAATGAAATAGTAATTTTAACTTTCTAAGAAAGTTAAGTTTAAAATGTTACAAAGTTTCAATAAGTTTTATCGCAAAGACAATTTTAGAAACATATCTTTAAAATTAAGCAAAGCGCAAAATTGGCAAAGTTCCTAAGATATGACAAATGAAATAGTAATTTGAACTTTCTAAGAAAGTTAAGTTTAAAATGTTACAAAGTTTCAATAAGTTTTATCGCAAAGACAATTTTAGAAACATATCTTTAAAATTAAGCAAAGCGCAAAATTGGCAAAGTTCCTAAGATATGACAAATGAAATAGTAATTTTAACTTTCTAAGAAAGTTAAGTTTAAAATATTAAAGTTTCAATAAGTTTTATCGCAAAGACAATTTTAGAAACATAACTTTAAAATTAAGCAAAGAGCAAAATTGGCAAAGTTCCTAAGATATGACAAATGAAATAGTAATTTGAACTTTCTAAGAAAGTTAAGGTTAAAATGTTACAAAGTTTCAATAAGTTTTATCGCAAAGACAATTTTAGAAGCATAACTTTAAAATTAAGCAAAGCGCAAAATTGGCAAAGTTCCTAAGATATGACAAATGAAATAGTAATTTGAACTTTCTAAGAAAGTTAAGTTTAAAATGTTACAAAGTTTCAATAAGTTTTATCGCAAAGACAATTTTAGAAACATATTTTTAAAATTAAGCAAAGCGCAAAATTGGCAAAGTTCCTAAGATATGACAAATGAAATAGTAATTTTAACTTTCCAAGAAAGTTAAGTTTAAAATGTTGCAAAGTTTCAATAAGTTTTATCGCAAAGACAATTTTAGAAACATATCTTTAAAATTAAGCAAAGCGCAAAATTGGCAAAGTTCCTAAGATATGACAAATGAAATAGTAATTTTAACTTTCTAAGAAAGTTAAGTTTAAAATGTTACAAAGTTTCAATAAGTTTTATGGCAAAGACAATTTTAGAAGCATAACTTTAAAATTAAGCAAAGCGCAAAATTGGCAAAGTTCCTAAGATATGACAAATGAAATAGTAATTTTAACTTTCTAAGAAAGTTAAGTTTAAAATGTTACAAAGTTTCAATAAGTTTTATCGAAAAGACAATTTTAGAAACATATCTTTAAAATTAAGCAAAGCGCAAAATTGGCAAAGTTCCTAAGATATGACAAATGAAATAGTAATTTTAACTTTCTAAGAAAGTTAAGTTTAAAATGTTACAAAGTTTCAATAAGTTTTATCGCAAAGACAATTTTAGAAACATAACTTTAAAATTAAGCAAAGCGCAAAATTGGCAAAGTTCCTAAGATATGACAAATGAAATAGTAATTTGAACTTTCTAAGAAAGTTAAGTTTAAAATGTTACAAAGTTTCAATAAGTTTTATCGCAAAGACAATTTTAGAAACATATCTTTAAAATTAAGCAAAGCGCAAAATTGGCAAAGTTCCTAAGATATGACAAATGAAATAGTAATTTTAACTTTCTAATAAAGTTAAGTTTAAAATATTAAAGTTTCAATAAGTTTTATCGCAAAGACAATTTTAGAAACATAACTTTAAAATTAAGCAAAGCGCAAAATTGGCAAAGTTCCTAAGATATGACAAATGAAATAGTAATTTGAACTTTCTAAGAAAGTTAAGTTTAAAATGTTACAAAGTTTCAATAAGTTTTATCGCAAAGACAATTTTAGAAGCATAACTTTAAAATTAAGCAAAGCGCAAAATTGGCAAAGTTCCTAAGATATGACAAATGAAATAGTAATTTGAACTTTCTAAGAAAGTTAAGTTTAAAATGTTACAAAGTTTCAATAAGTTTTATCGCAAAGACAATTTTAGAAACATATCTTTAAAATTAAGCAAAGCGCAAAATTGGCAAAGTTCCTAAGATATGACAAATGAAATAGTAATTTTAACTTTCTAATAAAGTTAAGTTTAAAATATTAAAGTTAAAGTTAAAATGTTACAAAGTTTCAATAAGTTTTATCGCAAAGACAATTTTAGAAACATATCTTTAAAATTAAGCAAAGCGCAAAATTGGCAAAGTTCCTAAGATATGACAAATGAAATAGTAATTTTAACTTTCTAAGAAAGTTAAGTTTAAAATGTTACAAAGTTTCAATAAGTTTTATCGCAAAGACAATTTTAGAAACATATCTTTAAAATTTAGCAAAGCGCAAAATTGGCAAAGTTCCTAAGATATGACAAATGAAATAGTAATTTGAACTTTCTAAGAAAGTTAAGTTTAAAATGTTACAAAGTTTCAATAAGTTTTATCGCAAAGACAATTTTAGAAACATATCTTTAAAATTTAGCAAAGCGCAAAATTGGCAAAGTTACTAAGATATGACAAATGAAATAGTAATTTTAACTTTCTAAGAAAGTTAAGTTAAAAATGTTACAAAGTTTCAATAAGTTTTATCGCAAAGACAATTTTAGAAACATAACTTTAAAATTAAGCAAAGCGCAAAATTGGCAAAGTTCCTAAGATATGACAAATGAAATAGTAATTTTAACTTTCTAAGAAAGTTAAGTTTAAAATGTTACAAAGTTTCAATAAGTTTTATCGCAAAGACAATTTTAGAAACATAACTTTAAAATTAAGCAAAGTGCAAAATTGGCAAAGTTTCTAAGATATGACAAATGACAAATGAAATAGTAATTTTAACTTTCTAAGAAAGTTAAGTTTAAAATGTTACAAAGTTTCAATAAGTTTTATCGCAAAGACAATTTTAGAAACATATCTTTAAAATTAAGCAAAGCGCAAAATTGACAAAGTTCCTAAGATATGACAAATGAAATAGTAATTTTAACTTTCTAAGAAAGTTAAGTTTAAAATGTTACAAAGTTTCAATAAGTTTTATCGCAAAGACAATTTTAGAAACATAACTTTAAAATTAAGCAAAGTGCAAAATTGGCAAAGTTCCTAAGATATGACAAATGAAATAGTAATTTTAACTTTCTAAGAAAGTTAAGTTTAAAATGTTACAAAGTTTCAATAAGTTTTATCGCAAAGACAATTTTAGAAACATAACTTTAAAATTAAGCAAAGTGCAAAATTGGCAAAGTTTCTAAGATATGACAAATGACAAATGAAATAGTAATTTTAACTTTCTAAGAAAGTTAAGTTTAAAATGTTACAAAGTTTCAATAAGTTTTATCGCAAAGACAATTTTAGAAACATATCTTTAAAATTAAGCAAAGCGCAAAATTGACAAAGTTCCTAAGATATGACAAATGAAATAGTAATTTTAACTTTCTAAGAAAGTTAAGTTTAAAATGTTACAAAGTTTCAATAAGTTTTATCGCAAAGACAATTTTAGAAACATAACTTTAAAATTAAGCAAAGTGCAAAATTGGCAAAGTTCCTAAGATATGACAAATGAAATAGTAATTTTAACTTTCGAAGAAAGTTAAGTTTAAAATGTTACAAAGTTTCAATAAGTTTTATCGCAAAGACAATTTTAGAAACATATCTTTAAAATTAAGCAAAGCGCAAAATTGGCAAAGTTCCTAAGATATGACAAATGAAATAGTAATTTTAAATTTCTAAGAAAGTTAAGTTTAAAATGTTTCAAAGTTTCAATAAGTTTAATCGCAAAGACAATTTTAGAAACATATGTTTAAAATTAAGCAAAGCGCAAAATTGGCAAAGTTGCTAAGATATGACAAATGAAATAGTAATTTTAACTTTCTAAGAAAGTTAAGTTTAAAATGTTACAAAGTTTCAATAAGTTTTATCGCAAAGACAATTTTAGAAACATAACTTTAAAATTAAGCAAAGTGCAAAATTGGCAAAGTTCCTAAGATATGACAAATGAAATAGTAATTTTAACTTTCTAAGAAAGTTAAGTTTAAAATGTTACAAAGTTTCAATAAGTTTTATGGCAAAGACAATTTTAGAAGCATAACTTTAAAATTAAGCAAAGCGCAAAATTGGCAAAGTTCCTAAGATATGACAAATGAAATAGTAATTTTAACTTTCTAAGAAAGTTAAGTTTAAAATGTTACAAAGTTTCAATAAGTTTTATCGAAAAGACAATTTTAGAAACATATCTTTAAAATTAAGCAAAGCGCAAAATTGGCAAAGTTCCTAAGATATGACAAATGAAATAGTAATTTTAACTTTCTAAGAAAGTTAAGTTTAAAATGTTACAAAGTTTCAATAAGTTTTATCGCAAAGACAATTTTAGAAACATAACTTTAAAATTAAGCAAAGCGCAAAATTGGCAAAGTTCCTAAGATATGACAAATGAAATAGTAATTTGAACTTTCTAAGAAAGTTAAGTTTAAAATGTTACAAAGTTTCAATAAGTTTTATCGCAAAGACAATTTTAGAAACATATCTTTAAAATTAAGCAAAGCGCAAAATTGGCAAAGTTCCTAAGATATGACAAATGAAATAGTAATTTTAACTTTCTAATAAAGTTAAGTTTAAAATATTAAAGTTTCAATAAGTTTTATCGCAAAGACAATTTTAGAAACATAACTTTAAAATTAAGCAAAGCGCAAAATTGGCAAAGTTCCTAAGATATGACAAATGAAATAGTAATTTGAACTTTCTAAGAAAGTTAAGTTTAAAATGTTACAAAGTTTCAATAAGTTTTATCGCAAAGACAATTTTAGAAGCATAACTTTAAAATTAAGCAAAGCGCAAAATTGGCAAAGTTCCTAAGATATGACAAATGAAATAGTAATTTGAACTTTCTAAGAAAGTTAAGTTTAAAATGTTACAAAGTTTCAATAAGTTTTATCGCAAAGACAATTTTAGAAACATATCTTTAAAATTAAGCAAAGCGCAAAATTGGCAAAGTTCCTAAGATATGACAAATGAAATAGTAATTTTAACTTTCTAATAAAGTTAAGTTTAAAATATTAAAGTTAAAGTTAAAATGTTACAAAGTTTCAATAAGTTTTATCGCAAAGACAATTTTAGAAACATATCTTTAAAATTAAGCAAAGCGCAAAATTGGCAAAGTTCCTAAGATATGACAAATGAAATAGTAATTTTAACTTTCTAAGAAAGTTAAGTTTAAAATGTTACAAAGTTTCAATAAGTTTTATCGCAAAGACAATTTTAGAAACATATCTTTAAAATTTAGCAAAGCGCAAAATTGGCAAAGTTCCTAAGATATGACAAATGAAATAGTAATTTGAACTTTCTAAGAAAGTTAAGTTTAAAATGTTACAAAGTTTCAATAAGTTTTATCGCAAAGACAATTTTAGAAACATATCTTTAAAATTTAGCAAAGCGCAAAATTGGCAAAGTTACTAAGATATGACAAATGAAATAGTAATTTTAACTTTCTAAGAAAGTTAAGTTAAAAATGTTACAAAGTTTCAATAAGTTTTATCGCAAAGACAATTTTAGAAACATATCTTTAAAATTAAGCAAAGCGCAAAATTGGCAAAGTTCCTAAGATATGACAAATGAAATAGTAATTTTAACTTTCTAATAAAGTTAAGTTTAAAATATTAAAGTTAAAGTTAAAATGTTACAAAGTTTCAATAAGTTTTATCGCAAAGACAATTTTAGAAACATATCTTTAAAATTAAGCAAAGCGCAAAATTGGCAAAGTTCCTAAGATATGACAAATGAAATAGTAATTTTAACTTTCTAAGAAAGTTAAGTTTAAAATGTTACAAAGTTTCAATAAGTTTTATCGCAAAGACAATTTTAGAAACATATCTTTAAAATTTAGCAAAGCGCAAAATTGGCAAAGTTCCTAAGATATGACAAATGAAATAGTAATTTGAACTTTCTAAGAAAGTTAAGTTTAAAATGTTACAAAGTTTCAATAAGTTTTATCGCAAAGACAATTTTAGAAACATATCTTTAAAATTTAGCAAAGCGCAAAATTGGCAAAGTTACTAAGATATGACAAATGAAATAGTAATTTTAACTTTCTAAGAAAGTTAAGTTAAAAATGTTACAAAGTTTCAATAAGTTTTATCGCAAAGACAATTTTAGAAACATAACTTTAAAATTAAGCAAAGCGCAAAATTGGCAAAGTTCCTAAGATATGACAAATGAAATAGTAATTTTAACTTTCTAAGAAAGTTAAGTTTAAAATGTTACAAAGTTTCAATAAGTTTTATCGCAAAGACAATTTTAGAAACATAACTTTAAAATTAAGCAAAGTGCAAAATTGGCAAAGTTTCTAAGATATGACAAATGACAAATGAAATAGTAATTTTAACTTTCTAAGAAAGTTAAGTTTAAAATGTTACAAAGTTTCAATAAGTTTTATCGCAAAGACAATTTTAGAAACATATCTTTAAAATTAAGCAAAGCGCAAAATTGACAAAGTTCCTAAGATATGACAAATGAAATAGTAATTTTAACTTTCTAAGAAAGTTAAGTTTAAAATGTTACAAAGTTTCAATAAGTTTTATCGCAAAGACAATTTTAGAAACATAACTTTAAAATTAAGCAAAGTGCAAAATTGGCAAAGTTCCTAAGATATGACAAATGAAATAGTAATTTTAACTTTCTAAGAAAGTTAAGTTTAAAATGTTACAAAGTTTCAATAAGTTTTATCGCAAAGACAATTTTAGAAACATAACTTTAAAATTAAGCAAAGTGCAAAATTGGCAAAGTTTCTAAGATATGACAAATGACAAATGAAATAGTAATTTTAACTTTCTAAGAAAGTTAAGTTTAAAATGTTACAAAGTTTCAATAAGTTTTATCGCAAAGACAATTTTAGAAACATATCTTTAAAATTAAGCAAAGCGCAAAATTGACAAAGTTCCTAAGATATGACAAATGAAATAGTAATTTTAACTTTCTAAGAAAGTTAAGTTTAAAATGTTACAAAGTTTCAATAAGTTTTATCGCAAAGACAATTTTAGAAACATAACTTTAAAATTAAGCAAAGTGCAAAATTGGCAAAGTTCCTAAGATATGACAAATGAAATAGTAATTTTAACTTTCGAAGAAAGTTAAGTTTAAAATGTTACAAAGTTTCAATAAGTTTTATCGCAAAGACAATTTTAGAAACATATCTTTAAAATTAAGCAAAGCGCAAAATTGGCAAAGTTCCTAAGATATGACAAATGAAATAGTAATTTTAAATTTCTAAGAAAGTTAAGTTTAAAATGTTTCAAAGTTTCAATAAGTTTAATCGCAAAGACAATTTTAGAAACATATGTTTAAAATTAAGCAAAGCGCAAAATTGGCAAAGTTGCTAAGATATGACAAATGAAATAGTAATTTTAACTTTCTAAGAAAGTTAAGTTTAAAATGTTACAAAGTTTCAATAAGTTTTATCGCAAAGACAATTTTAGAAACATAACTTTAAAATTAAGCAAAGTGCAAAATTGGCAAAGTTCCTAAGATATGACAAATGAAATAGTAATTTTAACTTTCGAAGAAAGTTAAGTTTAAAATGTTACAAAGTTTCAATAAGTTTTATCGCAAAGACAATTTTAGAAACATATCTTTAAAATTAAGCAAAGCGCAAAATTGGCAAAGTTCCTAAGATATGACAAATGAAATAGTAATTTTAACTTTCTAAGAAAGTTAAGTTTAAAATGTTACAAAGTTTCAATAAGTTTAATCGCAAAGACAATTTTAGAAACATATGTTTAAAATTAAGCAAAGCGCAAAATTGGCAAAGTTCCTAAGATATGACAAATGAAATAGTAATTTGAACTTTCTAAGAAAGTTAAGTTTAAAATGTTACAAAGTTTCAATAAGTTTTATCGCAAAGACAATTTTAGAAACATATCTTTAAAATTAAGCAAAGCGCAAAATTGACAAAGTTCCTAAGATATGACAAATGAAATAGTAATTTTAACTTTCTAAGAAAGTTAAGTTTAAAATGTTACAAAGTTTCAATAAGTTTTATCGCAAAGACAATTTTAGAAACATAACTTTAAAATTAAGCAAAGTGCTAAATTGGCAAAGTTCCTAAGATATGACAAATGAAATAGTAATTTTAACTTTCTAAGAAAGTTAAGTTTAAAATGTTACAAAGTTTCAATAAGTTTTATCGCAAAGACAATTTTAGAAACATAACTTTAAAATTAAGCAAAGTGCAAAATTGGCAAAGTTTCTAAGATATGACAAATGACAAATGAAATAGTAATTTTAACTTTCTAAGAAAGTTAAGTTTAAAATGTTACAAAGTTTCAATAAGTTTTATCGCAAAGACAATTTTAGAAACATAACTTTAAAATTAAGCAAAGTGCAAAATTGGCAAAGTTCCTAAGATATGACAAATGAAATAGTAATTTTAACTTTCGAAGAAAGTTAAGTTTAAAATGTTACAAAGTTTCAATAAGTTTTATCGCAAAGACAATTTTAGAAACATATCTTTAAAATTAAGCAAAGCGCAAAATTGGCAAAGTTCCTAAGATATGACAAATGAAATAGTAATTTTAACTTTCTAAGAAAGTTAAGTTTAAAATGTTACAAAGTTTCAATAAGTTTAATCGCAAAGACAATTTTAGAAACATATGTTTAAAATTAAGCAAAGCGCAAAATTGGCAAAGTTCCTAAGATATGACAAATGAAATAGTAATTTGAACTTTCTAAGAAAGTTAAGTTTAAAATGTTACAAAGTTTCAATAAGTTTTATCGCAAAGACAATTTTAGAAACATATCTTTAAAATTAAGCAAAGCGCAAAATTGACAAAGTTCCTAAGATATGACAAATGAAATAGTAATTTTAACTTTCTAAGAAAGTTAAGTTTAAAATGTTACAAAGTTTCAATAAGTTTTATCGCAAAGACAATTTTAGAAACATAACTTTAAAATTAAGCAAAGTGCAAAATTGGCAAAGTTCCTAAGATATGACAAATGAAATAGTAATTTTAACTTTCTAAGAAAGTTAAGTTTAAAATGTTACAAAGTTTCAATAAGTTTTATCGCAAAGACAATTTTAGAAACATAACTTTAAAATTAAGCAAAGTGCAAAATTGGCAAAGTTTCTAAGATATGACAAATGACAAATGAAATAGTAATTTTAACTTTCTAAGAAAGTTAAGTTTAAAATGTTACAAAGTTTCAATAAGTTTTATCGCAAAGACAATTTTAGAAACATAACTTTAAAATTAAGCAAAGTGCAAAATTGGCAAAGTTCCTAAGATATGACAAATGAAATAGTAATTTTAACTTTCGAAGAAAGTTAAGTTTAAAATGTTACAAAGTTTCAATAAGTTTTATCGCAAAGACAATTTTAGAAACATATCTTTAAAATTAAGCAAAGCGCAAAATTGGCAAAGTTCCTAAGATATGACAAATGAAATAGTAATTTTAACTTTCTAAGAAAGTTAAGTTTAAAATGTTACAAAGTTTCAATAAGTTTAATCGCAAAGACAATTTTAGAAACATATGTTTAAAATTAAGCAAAGCGCAAAATTGGCAAAGTTCCTAAGATATGACAAATGAAATAGTAATTTGAACTTTCTAAGAAAGTTAAGTTTAAAATGTTACAAAGTTTCAATAAGTTTTATCGCAAAGACAATTTTAGAAACATATCTTTAAAATTAAGCAAAGCGCAAAATTGACAAAGTTCCTAAGATATGACAAATGAAATAGTAATTTTAACTTTCTAAGAAAGTTAAGTTTAAAATGTTACAAAGTTTCAATAAGTTTTATCGCAAAGACAATTTTAGAAACATAACTTTAAAATTAAGCAAAGTGCAAAATTGGCAAAGTTCCTAAGATATGACAAATGAAATAGTAATTTTAACTTTCTAAGAAAGTTAAGTTTAAAATGTTACAAAGTTTCAATAAGTTTTATCGCAAAGACAATTTTAGAAACATAACTTTAAAATTAAGCAAAGTGCAAAATTGGCAAAGTTTCTAAGATATGACAAATGACAAATGAAATAGTAATTTTAACTTTCTAAGAAAGTTAAGTTTAAAATGTTACAAAGTTTCAATAAGTTTTATCGCAAAGACAATTTTAGAAACATATCTTTAAAATTAAGCAAAGCGCAAAATTGACAAAGTTCCTAAGATATGACAAATGAAATAGTAATTTTAACTTTCTAAGAAAGTTAAGTTTAAAATGTTACAAAGTTTCAATAAGTTTTATCGCAAAGACAATTTTAGAAACATATCTTTAAAATTAAGCAAAGCGCAAAATTGGCAAAGTTCCTAAGATTTGACAAATGAAATAGTAATTTTAACTTTCGAAGAAAGTTAAGTTTAAAATGTTACAAAGTTTCAATAAGTTTTATCGCAAAGACAATTTTAGAAACATATCTTTAAAATTAAGCAAAGTGCAAAATTGGCAAAGTTTCTAAGATATGACAAATGACAAATGAAATAGTAATTTTAACTTTCTAAGAAAGTTAAGTTTAAAATGTTACAAAGTTTCAATAAGTTTTATCGCAAAGACAATTTTAGAAACATATCTTTAAAATTAAGCAAAGCGCAAAATTGACAAAGTTCCTTAGATATGAAAAATGAAATAGTAATTTTAAATTTCTAAGAAAGTTAAGTTTAAAATGTTACAAAGTTTCAATAAGTTTTATCGCAAAGACAATTTTAGAAACATAACTTTAAAATTAAGCAAAGTGCAAAATTGGCAAAGTTGCTAAGATATGACAAATGAAATAGTAATTTTAACTTTCTAAGAAAGTTAAGTTTAAAATGTTACAAAGTTTCAATAAGTTTTATCGCAAAGACAATTTTAGAAACATATCTTTAAAATTAAGCAAAGCGCAAAATTGGCAAAGTTCCTAAGATATGACAAATGAAATAGTAATTTTAACTTTCTAAGAAAGTTAAGTTTAAAATGTTACAAAGTTTCAATAATTTTTATCGTAAAGACAATTTTAGAAATATAACTTTAAAATTAAGCAAAGCGCAAAATTGGCAAAGTTCCTAAGATATGACAAATGAAATAGTAATTTTAACTTTCTAAGAAAGTTAAGTTTAAAATGTTACAAAGTTTCAATAAGTTTTATCGCAAAGACAATTTTAGAAACATACCTTTAAAATTAAGCAAAGCGCAAAATTGGCAAAGTTCCTAAGATATGACAAATGAAACAGTAATTTGAACTTTCTAAGAAAGTTAAGTTTAAAATGTTACAAAGTTTCAATAAGTTTTATCGCAAAGACAATTTTAGAAACATATCTTTAAAATTAAGCAAAGCGCAAAATTGGCAAAGTTCCTAAGATATGACAAATGAAATAGTAATTTGAACTTTCTAAGAAAGTTAAGTTTAAAATGTTACAAAGTTTCAATAAGTTTTATCGCAAAGACAATTTTAGAAACATATCTTTAAAATTAAGCAAAGCGCAAAATTGGCAAAGTTCCTAAGATATGACAAATGAAATAGTAATTTTAACTTTCTAAGAAAGTTAAGTTTAAAATGTTACAAAGTTTCAATAAGTTTTATCGCAAAGACAATTTTAGAAACATATCTTTAAAATTAAGCAAAGCGCAAAATTGGCAAAGTTCCTAAGATATGACAAATGAAATAGTAATTTTAACTTTCTAAGAAAGTTAAGTTTAAAATGTTACAAAGTTTCAATAAGTTTTATCGCAAAGACAATTTTAGAAACATATCTTTAAAATTAAGCAAAGCGCAAAATTGGCAAAGTTCCTAAGATATGACAAATGAAATAGTAATTTTAACTTTCTAAGAAAGTTAAGTTTAAAATGTTACAAAGTTTCAATAAGTTTTATCGCAAAGACAATTTTAGAAACATAACTTTAAAATTAAGCAAAGTGCAAAATTGGCAAAGTTTCTAAGATATGACAAATGACAAATGAAATAGTAATTTTAACTTTCTAAGAAAGTTAAGTTTAAAATGTTACAAAGTTTCAATAAGTTTTATCGCAAAGACAATTTTAGAAACATATCTTTAAAATTAAGCAAAGCGCAAAATTGACAAAGTTCCTTAGATATGAAAAATGAAATAGTAATTTTAAATTTCTAAGAAAGTTAAGTTTAAAATCTTACAAAGTTTCAATAAGTTTTATCGCAAAGACAATTTTAGAAACATAACTTTAAAATTAAGCAAAGTGCAAAATTGGCAAAGTTGCTAAGATATGACAAATGAAATAGTAATTTTAACTTTCTAAGAAAGTTAAGTTTAAAATGTTACAAAGTTTCAATAAGTTTTATCGCAAAGACAATTTTAGAAACATAACTTTAAAATTAAGCAAAGTGCAAAATTGGCAAAGTTTCTAAGATATGACAAATGACAAATGAAATAGTAATTTTAACTTTCTAAGAAAGTTAAGTTTAAAATGTTACAAAGTTTCAATAAGTTTTATCGCAAAGACAATTTTAGAAACATATCTTTAAAATTAAGCAAAGCGCAAAATTGACAAAGTTCCTAAGATATGACAAATGAAATAGTAATTTTAACTTTCTAAGAAAGTTAAGTTTAAAATGTTACAAAGTTTCAATAAGTTTTATCGCAAAGACAATTTTAGAAACATATCTTTAAAATTAAGCAAAGCGCAAAATTGGCAAAGTTCCTAAGATTTGACAAATGAAATAGTAATTTTAACTTTCGAAGAAAGTTAAGTTTAAAATGTTACAAAGTTTCAATAAGTTTTATCGCAAAGACAATTTTAGAAACATATCTTTAAAATTAAGCAAAGTGCAAAATTGGCAAAGTTTCTAAGATATGACAAATGACAAATGAAATAGTAATTTTAACTTTCTAAGAAAGTTAAGTTTAAAATGTTACAAAGTTTCAATAAGTTTTATCGCAAAGACAATTTTAGAAACATATCTTTAAAATTAAGCAAAGCGCAAAATTGACAAAGTTCCTTAGATATGAAAAATGAAATAGTAATTTTAAATTTCTAAGAAAGTTAAGTTTAAAATGTTACAAAGTTTCAATAAGTTTTATCGCAAAGACAATTTTAGAAACATAACTTTAAAATTAAGCAAAGTGCAAAATTGGCAAAGTTGCTAAGATATGACAAATGAAATAGTAATTTTAACTTTCTAAGAAAGTTAAGTTTAAAATGTTACAAAGTTTCAATAAGTTTTATCGCAAAGACAATTTTAGAAACATATCTTTAAAATTAAGCAAAGCGCAAAATTGGCAAAGTTCCTAAGATATGACAAATGAAATAGTAATTTTAACTTTCTAAGAAAGTTAAGTTTAAAATGTTACAAAGTTTCAATAAGTTTTATCGCAAAGACAATTTTAGAAACATATCTTTAAAATTAAGCAAAGCGCAAAATTGGCAAAGTTCCTAAGATATGACAAATGAAATAGTAATTTTAACTTTCTAAGAAAGTTAAGTTTAAAATGTTACAAAGTTTCAATAAGTTTTATCGCAAAGACAATTTTAGAAACATAACTTTAAAATTAAGCAAAGTGCAAAATTGGCAAAGTTTCTAAGATATGACAAATGACAAATGAAATAGTAATTTTAACTTTCTAAGAAAGTTAAGTTTAAAATGTTACAAAGTTTCAATAAGTTTTATCGCAAAGACAATTTTAGAAACATATCTTTAAAATTAAGCAAAGCGCAAAATTGACAAAGTTCCTTAGATATGAAAAATGAAATAGTAATTTTAAATTTCTAAGAAAGTTAAGTTTAAAATCTTACAAAGTTTCAATAAGTTTTATCGCAAAGACAATTTTAGAAACATAACTTTAAAATTAAGCAAAGTGCAAAATTGGCAAAGTTGCTAAGATATGACAAATGAAATAGTAATTTTAACTTTCTAAGAAAGTTAAGTTTAAAATGTTACAAAGTTTCAATAAGTTTTATCGCAAAGACAATTTTAGAAACATATCTTTAAAATTAAGCAAAGCGCAAAATTGGCAAAGTTCCTAAGATATGACAAATGAAATAGTAATTTTAACTTTCTAAGAAAGTTAAGTTTAAAATGTTACAAAGTTTCAATAAGTTTTATCGCAAAGACAATTTTAGAAACATACCTTTAAAATTAAGCAAAGCGCAAAATTGGCAAAGTTCCTAAGATATGACAAATGAAACAGTAATTTGAACTTTCTAAGAAAGTTAAGTTTAAAATGTTACAAAGTTTCAATAAGTTTTATCGCAAAGACAATTTTAGAAACATATCTTTAAAATTAAGCAAAGCGCAAAATTGGCAAAGTTCCTAAGATATGACAAATGAAATAGTAATTTGAACTTTCTAAGAAAGTTAAGTTTAAAATGTTACAAAGTTTCAATAAGTTTTATCGCAAAGACAATTTTAGAAACATATCTTTAAAATTAAGCAAAGCGCAAAATTGCCAAAGTTCCTAAGATATGACAAATGAAATAGTAATTTTAACTTTCTAAGAAAGTTAAATTTAAAATGTTACAAAGTTTCAATAAGTTTTATCGCAAAGACAATTTTAGAAACATATCTTTAAAATTAAGCAAAGCGCAAAATTGGCAAAGTTCCTAAGATATGACAAATGAAATAGTAATTTTAACTTTCTAAGAAAGTTAAGTTTAAAATGTTACAAAGTTTCAATAAGTTTTATCGCAAAGACAATTTTAGAAACATATCTTTAAAATTAAGCAAAGCGCAAAATTGGCAAAGTTCCTAAGATATGACAAATGAAATAGTAATTTTAACTTTCTAAGAAAGTTAAGTTTAAAATGTTACAAAGTTTCAATAAGTTTTATCGCAAAGACAATTTTAGAAACATAACTTTAAAATTAAGCAAAGTGCAAAATTGGCAAAGTTTCTAAGATATGACAAATGACAAATGAAATAGTAATTTTAACTTTCTAAGAAAGTTAAGTTTAAAATGTTACAAAGTTTCAATAAGTTTTATCGCAAAGACAATTTTAGAAACATATCTTTAAAATTAAGCAAAGCGCAAAATTGACAAAGTTCCTTAGATATGAAAAATGAAATAGTAATTTTAAATTTCTAAGAAAGTTAAGTTTAAAATCTTACAAAGTTTCAATAAGTTTTATCGCAAAGACAATTTTAGAAACATAACTTTAAAATTAAGCAAAGTGCAAAATTGGCAAAGTTGCTAAGATATGACAAATGAAATAGTAATTTTAACTTTCTAAGAAAGTTAAGTTTAAAATGTTACAAAGTTTCAATAAGTTTTATCGCAAAGACAATTTTAGAAACATATCTTTAAAATTAAGCAAAGCGCAAAATTGGCAAAGTTCCTAAGATATGACAAATGAAATAGTAATTTTAACTTTCTAAGAAAGTTAAGTTTAAAATGTTACAAAGTTTCAATAATTTTTATCGTAAAGACAATTTTAGAAATATAACTTTAAAATTAAGCAAAGCGCAAAATTGGCAAAGTTCCTAAGATATGACAAATGAAATAGTAATTTTAACTTTTTAAGAAAGTTAAGTTTAAAATGTTACAAAGTTTCAATAAGTTTTATCGCAAAGACAATTTTAGAAACATATCTTTAAAATTTAGCAAAGCGCAAAATTGGCAAAGTTCCTAAGATATGACAAATGAAATAGTAATTTGAACTTTCTAAGAAAGTTAAGTTTAAAATGTTACAAAGTTTCAATAAGTTTTATCGCAAAGACAATTTTAGAAACATATCTTTAAAATTTAGCAAAGCGCAAAATTGGCAAAGTTACTAAGATATGACAAATGAAATAGTAATTTTAACTTTCTAAGAAAGTTAAGTTAAAAATGTTACAAAGTTTCAATAAGTTTTATCGCAAAGACAATTTTAGAAACATAACTTTAAAATTAAGCAAAGCGCAAAATTGGCAAAGTTCCTAAGATATGACAAATGAAATAGTAATTTTAACTTTCTAAGAAAGTTAAGTTTAAAATGTTACAAAGTTTCAATAAGTTTTATCGCAAAGACAATTTTAGAAACATAACTTTAAAATTAAGCAAAGTGCAAAATTGGCAAAGTTTCTAAGATATGACAAATGACAAATGAAATAGTAATTTTAACTTTCTAAGAAAGTTAAGTTTAAAATGTTACAAAGTTTCAATAAGTTTTATCGCAAAGACAATTTTAGAAACATATCTTTAAAATTAAGCAAAGCGCAAAATTGACAAAGTTCCTAAGATATGACAAATGAAATAGTAATTTTAACTTTCTAAGAAAGTTAAGTTTAAAATGTTACAAAGTTTCAATAAGTTTTATCGCAAAGACAATTTTAGAAACATAACTTTAAAATTAAGCAAAGTGCAAAATTGGCAAAGTTCCTAAGATATGACAAATGAAATAGTAATTTTAACTTTCGAAGAAAGTTAAGTTTAAAATGTTACAAAGTTTCAATAAGTTTTATCGCAAAGACAATTTTAGAAACATATCTTTAAAATTAAGCAAAGCGCAAAATTGGCAAAGTTCCTAAGATATGACAAATGAAATAGTAATTTTAACTTTCTAAGAAAGTTAAGTTTAAAATGTTACAAAGTTTCAATAAGTTTAATCGTAAAGACAATTTTAGAAACATATGTTTAAAATTAAGCAAAGCGCAAAATTGGCAAAGTTCCTAAGATATGACAAATGAAATAGTAATTTGAACTTTCTAAGAAAGTTAAGTTTAAATAAGTTTTATCGCAAAGACAATTTTAGAAACATAACTTTAAAATTCAGCAAAGCGCAAAATTGGCAAAGTTCCTAAGATATGACAAATGAAGTAGTAATTTTAACTTTCTAAGAAAGTTAAGTTTAAAATGTTACAAAGTTTCAATAAGTTTTATCGCAAAGACAATTTTAGAAACATACCTTTAAAATTAAGCAAAGCGCAAAATTGGCAAAGTTCCTAAGATATGACAAATGAAATAGTAATTTGAACTTTCTAAGATAGTTAAGTTTAAAATGTTACAAAGTTTCAATAAGTTTTATCGCAAAGACAATTTTAGAAACATATCTTTAAAATTAAGCAAAGCGCAAAATTGGCAAAGTTCCTAAGATATGACAAATGAAATAGTAATTTTAACTTTCTAAGAAAGTTAAGTTTAAAATGTTACAAAGTTTTAATAAGTTTTATCGCAAAGACAATTTTAGAAACATATCTTTAAAATTTAGCAAAGCGCAAAATTGGCAAAGTTACTAAGATATGACAAATGAAATAGTAATTTTAACTTTCTAAGAAAGTTAAGTTTAAAATGTTACAAAGTTTCAATAAGTTTTATCGCAAAGACAATTTTAGAAACATAACTTTAAAATTAAGCAAAGCGCAAAATTGGCAAAGTTCCTAAGATATGACAAATGAAATAGTAATTTTAACTTTCCAAGAAAGTTAAGTTTAAAATGTTACAAAGTTTCAATAAGTTTTATCGCAAAGACAATTTTAGAAACATAACTTTAAAATTAAGCAAAGTGCAAAATTGGCAAAGTTTCTAAGATATGACAAATGACAAATGAAATAGTAATTTTAACTTTCTAAGAAAGTTAAGTTTAAAATGTTACAAAGTTTCAATAAGTTTTATCGCAAAGACAATTTTAGAAACATATCTTTAAAATTAAGCAAAGCGCAAAATTGACAAAGTTCCTAAGATATGACAAATGAAATAGTAATTTTAACTTTCTAAGAAAGTTAAGTTTAAAATGTTACAAAGTTTCAATAAGTTTTATCGCAAAGACAATTTTAGAAACATATCTTTAAAATTAAGCAAAGCGCAAAATTGGCAAAGTTCCTAAGATTTGACAAATGAAATAGTAATTTTAACTTTCGAAGAAAGTTAAGTTTAAAATGTTACAAAGTTTCAATAAGTTTTATCGCAAAGACAATTTTAGAAACATATCTTTAAAATTAAGCAAAGCGCAAAATTGGCAAAGTTCCTAAGATTTGACAAATGAAATAGTAATTTTAACTTTCTAAGAAAGTTAAGTTTAAAATGTTACAAAGTTTCAATAAGTTTTATCGCAAAGACAATTTTAGAAACATATCTTTAAAATTAAGCAAAGCGCAAAATTGGCAAAGTTCCTAAGATATGACAAATGAAATAGTAATTTTAACTTTCGAAGAAAGTTAAGTTTAAAATGTTACAAAGTTTCAATAAGTTTTATCGCAAAGACAATTTTAGAAACATATCTTTAAAATTAAGCAAAGCGCAAAATTGGCAAAGTTCCTAAGATATGACAAATGAAATAGTAATTTGAACTTTCTAAGAAAGTTAAGTTTAAAATGTTACAAAGTTTCAATAAGTTTTATCGCAAAGACAATTTTAGAAACATAACTTTAAAATTAAGCAAAGCGCAAAATTGGCAAAGTTCCTAAGATATGACAAATGAAATAGTAATTTGAACTTTCGAAGAAAGTTAAGTTTAAAATGTTACAAAGTTTCAATAAGTTTTATCGCAAAGACAATTTTAGAAACATATCTTTAAAATTAAGCAAAGCGCAAAATTGGCAAAGTTCCTAAGATATGACAAATGAAATAGTAATTTGAACTTTCTAAGAAAGTTAAGTTTAAAATGTTACAAAGTTTCAATACGTTTTATCGCAAAGACAATTTTAGAAACATAACTTTAAAATTAAGCAAAGCGCAAAATTGGCAAAGTTCCTAAGATATGACAAATGAAATAGTAATTTGAACTTTCTAAGAAAGTTAAGTTTAAAATGTTACAAAGTTTCAATAAGTTTTATCGCAAAGACAATTTTAGAAACATATCTTTAAAATTAAGCAAAGCGCAAAATTGGCAAAGTTCCTAAGATATGACAAATGAAATAGTAATTTGAACTTTCTAAGAAAGTTAAGTTTAAAATGTTACAAAGTTTCAATAAGTTTTATCGCAAAGACAATTTTAGAAACATAACTTTAAAATTAAGCAAAGCGCAAAATTGGCAAAGTTGCTAAGATATGACAAATGAAATAGTAATTTTAACTTTCTAAGAAAGTTAAGTTTAAAATGTTACAAAGTTTCAATAAGTTTTATCGCAAAGACAATTTTAGAAACATAACTTTAAAATTAAGCAAAGCGCAAAATTGGCAAAGTTCCTAAGATATGACAAATGAAATAGTAATTTGAACTTTCTAAGAAAGTTAAGTTTAAAATGTTACAAAGTTTCAATAAGTTTTATCGCAAAGACAATTTTAGAAACATAACTTTAAAATTAAGCAAAGCGCAAAATTGGCAAAGTTCCTAAGATATGACAAATGAAATAGTAATTTGAACTTTCTAAGAAAGTTAAGTTTAAAATGTTACAAAGTTTCAATAAGTTTTATCGCAAAGACAATTTTAGAAACATATCTTTAAAATTAAGCAAAGCGCAAAATTGGCAAAGTTCCTAAGATATGACAAATGAAATAGTAATTTTAACTTTCTAAGAAAGTTAAGTTTAAAATGTTACAAAGTTTCAATAAGTTTTATCGCAAAGACAATTTTAGAAACATATCTTTAAAATTAAGCAAAGCGCAAAATTGGCAAAGTTCCTAAGATATGACAAATGAAATAGTAATTTTAACTTTCGAAGAAAGTTAAGTTTAAAATGTTACAAAGTTTCAATAAGTTTTATCGCAAAGACAATTTTAGAAACATATCTTTAAAATTAAGCAAAGCGCAAAATTGGCAAAGTTCCTAAGATATGACAAATGAAATAGTAATTTTAACTTTCTAAGAAAGTTAAGTTTAAAATGTTACAAAGTTTCAATAAGTTTTATCGCAAAGACAATTTTAGAAACATATCTTTAAAATTAAGCAAAGCGCAAAATTGGCAAAGTTCCTAAGATATGACAAATGAAATAGTAATTTTAACTTTCTAAGAAAGTTAAGTTTAAAATGTTACAAAGTTTCAATAAGTTTTATCGCAAAGACAATTTTAGAAACATATCTTTAAAATTAAGCAAAGCGCAAAATTGGCAAAGTTCCTAAGATATGACAAATGAAATAGTAATTTTAACTTTCGAAGAAAGTTAAGTTTAAAATGTTACAAAGTTTCAATAAGTTTTATCGCAAAGACAATTTTAGAAACATATCTTTAAAATTAAGCAAAGCGCAAAATTGGCAAAGTTCCTAAGATATGACAAATGAAATAGTAATTTGAACTTTCTAAGAAAGTTAAGTTTAAAATGTTACAAAGTTTCAATAAGTTTTATCGCAAAGACAATTTTAGAAACATAACTTTAAAATTAAGCAAAGCGCAAAATTGGCAAAGTTCCTAAGATATGACAAATGAAATAGTAATTTTAACTTTCGAAGAAAGTTAAGTTTAAAATGTTACAAAGTTTCAATAAGTTTTATCGCAAAGACAATTTTAGAAACATATCTTTAAAATTAAGCAAAGCGCAAAATTGGCAAAGTTCCTAAGATATGACAAATGAAATAGTAATTTTAACTTTCTAAGAAAGTTAAGTTTAAAATGTTACAAAGTTTCAATAAGTTTTATCGCAAAGACAATTTTAGAAACATAACTTTAAAATTAAGCAAAGCGCAAAATTGGCAAAGTTCCTAAGATATGACAAATGAAATAGTAATTTGAACTTTCTAAGAAAGTTAAGTTTAAAATGTTACAAAGTTTCAATAAGTTTTATCGCAAAGACAATTTTAGAAACATATCTTTAAAATTAAGCAAAGCGCAAAATTGGCAAAGTTCCTAAGATATGACAAATGAAATAGTAATTTGAACTTTCTAAGAAAGTTAAGTTTAAAATGTTACAAAGTTTCAATAAGTTTTATCGCAAAGACAATTTTAGAAACATAACTTTAAAATTAAGCAAAGCGCAAAATTGGCAAAGTTCCTAAGATATGACAAATGAAATAGTAATTTGAACTTTCTAAGAAAGTTAAGTTTAAAATGTTACAAAGTTTCAATAAGTTTTATCGCAAAGACAATTTTAGAAACATAACTTTAAAATTAAGCAAAGCGCAAAATTGGCAAAGTTGCTAAGATATGACAAATGAAATAGTAATTTTAACTTTCTAAGAAAGTTAAGTTTAAAATGTTACAAAGTTTCAATAAGTTTTATCGCAAAGACAATTTTAGAAACATACCTTTAAAATTAAGCAAAGCGCAAAATTGGCAAAGTTCCTAAGATATGACAAATGAAATAGTAATTTGAACTTTCTAAGAAAGTTAAGTTTAAAATGTTACAAAGTTTCAATAAGTTTTATCGCAAAGACAATTTTAGAAACATAACTTTAAAATTAAGCAAAGCGCAAAATTGGCAAAGTTCCTAAGATATGACAAATGAAATAGTAATTTGAACTTTCTAAGAAAGTTAAGTTTAAAATGTTACAAAGTTTCAATAAGTTTTATCGCAAAGAAAATTTTAGAAACATATCTTTAAAATTAAGCAAAGCGCAAAATTGGCAAAGTTCCTAAGATATGACAAATGAAATAGTAATTTTAACTTTCTAAGAAAGTTAAGTTTAAAATGTTACAAAGTTTCAATAAGTTTTATCACAAAGACAATTTTAGAAACATAACTTTAAAATTAAGCAAAGCGCAAAATTGGCAAAGTTGCTAAGATATGACAAATGAAATAGTAATTTTAACTTTCTAAGAAAGTTAAGTTTAAAATGTTACAAAGTTTCAATAAGTTTTATCGCAAAGACAATTTTAGAAACATAACTTTAAAATTAAGCAAAGCGCAAAATTGGCAAAGTTCCTAAGATATGACAAATGAAATAGTAATTTGAACTTTCTAAGAAAGTTAAGTTTAAAATGTTACAAAGTTTCAATAAGTTTTATCGCAAAGACAATTTTAGAAACATATCTTTAAAATTAAGCAAAGCGCAAAATTGGCAAAGTTCCTAAGATATGACAAATGAAATAGTAATTTTAACTTTCTAAGAAAGTTAAGTTTAAAATGTTACAAAGTTTCAATAAGTTTTATCGCAAAGACAATTTTAGAAACATATCTTTAAAATTAAGCAAAGCGCAAAATTGGCAAAGTTCCTAAGATATGACAAATGAAATAGCAATTTTAACTTTCTAAGAAAGTTAAGTTTAAAATGTTACAAAGTTTCAATAAGTTTTATCGCAAAGACAATTTTAGAAACATAACTTTAAAATTAAGCAAAGCGCAAAATTGGCAAAGTTCCTAAGATATGACAAATGAAATAGTAATTTTAACTTTCTAAGAAAGTTAAGTTTAAAATGTTACAAAGTTTCAATAAGTTTTATCGCAAAGACAATTTTAGAAACATAACTTTAAAATTAAGCAAAGTGCAAAATTGGCAAAGTTCCTAAGATATGACAAATGAAATAGTAATTTTAACTTTCTAAGAAAGTTAAGTTTAAAATGTTACAAAGTTTCAATAAGTTTTATCGCAAAGACAATTTTAGAAACATATCTTTAAAATTAAGCAAAGCGCAAAATTGACAAAGTTCCTAAGATATGACAAATGAAATAGTAATTTTAACTTTCTAAGAAAGTTAAGTTGAAAATGTTACAAAGTTTCAATAAGTTTTATCGCAAAGACAATTTTAGAAACATAACTTTAAAATTAAGGAAAGTGCAAAATTGGCAAAGTTGCTAAGATATGACAAATGAAATAGTAATTTTAACTTTCTAAGAAAGTTAAGTTTAAAATGTTACAAAGTTTCAATAAGTTTTATCGCAAAGACAATTTTATAAACATAACTTTAAAATTAAGCAAAGCGCAAAATTGGCAAAGTTCCTAAGATATGACAAATGAAATAGTAATTTGAACTTTCTAAGAAAGTTAAGTTTAAAATGTTACAAAGTTTCAATAAGTTTTATCGCAAAGACAATTTTAGAAACATAACTTTAAAATTAAGCAAAGTGCAAAATTGGCAAAGTTGCTAAGATATGACAAATGAAATAGTAATTTTAACTTTCTAAGAAAGTTAAGTTTAAAATGTTACAAAGTTTCAATAAGTTTTATCGCAAAGACAATTTTAGAAACATATCTTTAAAATTAAGCAAAGCGCAAAATTGGCAAAGTTGCTAAGATATGACAAATGAAATAGTAATTTTAACTTTCTAAGAAAGTTAAGTTTAAAATGTTACAAAGTTTCAATAAGTTTTATCGCAAAGACAATTTTAGAAACATAACTTTAAAATTAAGCAAAGCGCAAAATTGGCAAAGTTCCTAAGATATGACAAATGAAATAGTAATTTTAACTTTCTAAGAAAGTTAAGTTTAAAATGTTACAAAGTTTCAATAAGTTTTATCGCAAAGACAATTTTAGAAACATAACTTTAAAATTAAGCAAAGTGCAAAATTGGCAAAGTTTCTAAGATATGACAAATGACAAATGAAATAGTAATTTTAACTTTCTAAGAAAGTTAAGTTTAAAATGTTACAAAGTTTCAATAAGTTTTATCGCAAAGACAATTTTAGAAACATATCTTTAAAATTAAGCAAAGCGCAAAATTGACAAAGTTCCTTAGATATGAAAAATGAAATAGTAATTTTAACTTTCTAAGAAAGTTAAGTTTAAAATGTTACAAAGTTTCAATAAGTTTTATCGCAAAGACAATTTTAGAAACATATCTTTAAAATTAAGCAAAGCGCAAAATTGGCAAAGTTCCTAAGATATGACAAATGAAATAGTAATTTGAACTTTCTAAGAAAGTTAAGTTTAAAATGTTACAAAGTTTCAATAATTTTTATCGTAAAGACAATTTTAGAAATATAACTTTAAAATTAAGCAAAGCGCAAAATTGGCAAAGTTCCTAAGATATGACAAATGAAATAGTAATTTTAACTTTTTAAGAAAGTTAAGTTTAAAATGTTACAAAGTTTCAATAAGTTTTATCGCAAAGACAATTTTAGAAACATATCTTTAAAATTTAGCAAAGCGCAAAATTGGCAAAGTTCCTAAGATATGACAAATGAAATAGTAATTTTAACTTTCTAAGAAAGTTAAGTTTAAAATGTTACAAAGTTTCAATAAGTTTTATCGCAAAGACAATTTTAGAAACATAACTTTAAAATTAAGCAAAGCGCAAAATTGTCAAAGTTCCTAAGATATGACAAATAAAATAGTAATTTGAACTTTCTAAGAAAGTTAAGTTTAAAATGTTACAAAGTTTCAATAAGTTTTATCGCAAAGACAATTTTAGAAACATATCTTTAAAATTAAGCAAAGCGCAAAATTGCCAAAGTTCCTAAGATATGACAAATGAAATAGTAATTTTAACTTTCTAAGAAAGTTAAGTTTAAAATGTTACAAAGTTTCAATAAGTTTTATCGCAAAGACAATTTTAGAAACATATCTTTAAAATTAAGCAAAGCGCAAAATTGACAAAGTTCCTTAGATATGAAAAATGAAATAGTAATTTTAACTTTCTAAGAAAGTTAAGTTTAAAATGTTACAAAGTTTCAATAAGTTTTATCGCAAAGACAATTTTAGAAACATATCTTTAAAATTAAGCAAAGCGCAAAATTGGCAAAGTTCCTAAGATATGACAAATGAAATAGTAATTTGAACTTTCTAAGAAAGTTAAGTTTAAAATGTTACAAAGTTTCAATAATTTTTATCGTAAAGACAATTTTAGAAATATAACTTTAAAATTAAGCAAAGCGCAAAATTGGCAAAGTTCCTAAGATATGACAAATGAAATAGTAATTTTAACTTTTTAAGAAAGTTAAGTTTAAAATGTTACAAAGTTTCAATAAGTTTTATCGCAAAGACAATTTTAGAAACATATCTTTAAAATTTAGCAAAGCGCAAAATTGGCAAAGTTCCTAAGATATGACAAATGAAATAGTAATTTTAACTTTCTAAGAAAGTTAAGTTTAAAATGTTACAAAGTTTCAATAAGTTTTATCGCAAAGACAATTTTAGAAACATAACTTTAAAATTAAGCAAAGCGCAAAATTGTCAAAGTTCCTAAGATATGACAAATAAAATAGTAATTTGAACTTTCTAAGAAAGTTAAGTTTAAAATGTTACAAAGTTTCAATAAGTTTTATCGCAAAGACAATTTTAGAAACATATCTTTAAAATTAAGCAAAGCGCAAAATTGCCAAAGTTCCTAAGATATGACAAATGAAATAGTAATTTTAACTTTCTAAGAAAGTTAAGTTTAAAATGTTACAAAGTTTCAATAAGTTTTATCGCAAAGACAATTTTAGAAACATATCTTTAAAATTAAGCAAAGCGCAAAATTGGCAAAGTTCCTAAGATATGACAAATGAAATAGTAATTTGAACTTTCTAAGAAAGTTAAGTTTAAAATGTTACAAAGTTTCAATAATTTTTATCGTAAAGACAATTTTAGAAATATAACTTTAAAATTAAGCAAAGCGCAAAATTGGCAAAGTTCCTAAGATATGACAAATGAAATAGTAATTTTAACTTTTTAAGAAAGTTAAGTTTAAAATGTTACAAAGTTTCAATAAGTTTTATCGCAAAGACAATTTTAGAAACATATCTTTAAAATTTAGCAAAGCGCAAAATTGGCAAAGTTCCTAAGATATGACAAATGAAATAGTAATTTTAACTTTCTAAGAAAGTTAAGTTTAAAATGTTACAAAGTTTCAATAAGTTTTATCGCAAAGACAATTTTAGAAACATAACTTTAAAATTAAGCAAAGCGCAAAATTGTCAAAGTTCCTAAGATATGACAAATAAAATAGTAATTTGAACTTTCTAAGAAAGTTAAGTTTAAAATGTTACAAAGTTTCAATAAGTTTTATCGCAAAGACAATTTTAGAAACATATCTTTAAAATTAAGCAAAGCGCAAAATTGCCAAAGTTCCTAAGATATGACAAATGAAATAGTAATTTTAACTTTCTAAGAAAGTTAAGTTTAAAATGTTACAAAGTTTCAATAAGTTTTATCGCAAAGACAATTTTAGAAACATATCTTTAAAATTAAGCAAAGCGCAAAATTGACAAAGTTCCTTAGATATGAAAAATGAAATAGTAATTTTAACTTTCTAAGAAAGTTAAGTTTAAAATGTTACAAAGTTTCAATAAGTTTTATCGCAAAGACAATTTTAGAAACATATCTTTAAAATTAAGCAAAGCGCAAAATTGGCAAAGTTCCTAAGATATGACAAATGAAATAGTAATTTGAACTTTCTAAGAAAGTTAAGTTTAAAATGTTACAAAGTTTCAATAATTTTTATCGTAAAGACAATTTTAGAAATATAACTTTAAAATTAAGCAAAGCGCAAAATTGGCAAAGTTCCTAAGATATGACAAATGAAATAGTAATTTTAACTTTTTAAGAAAGTTAAGTTTAAAATGTTACAAAGTTTCAATAAGTTTTATCGCAAAGACAATTTTAGAAACATATCTTTAAAATTTAGCAAAGCGCAAAATTGGCAAAGTTCCTAAGATATGACAAATGAAATAGTAATTTTAACTTTCTAAGAAAGTTAAGTTTAAAATGTTACAAAGTTTCAATAAGTTTTATCGCAAAGACAATTTTAGAAACATAACTTTAAAATTAAGCAAAGCGCAAAATTGTCAAAGTTCCTAAGATATGACAAATAAAATAGTAATTTGAACTTTCTAAGAAAGTTAAGTTTAAAATGTTACAAAGTTTCAATAAGTTTTATCGCAAAGACAATTTTAGAAACATATCTTTAAAATTAAGCAAAGCGCAAAATTGCCAAAGTTCCTAAGATATGACAAATGAAATAGTAATTTTAACTTTCTAAGAAAGTTAAGTTTAAAATGTTACAAAGTTTCAATAAGTTTTATCGCAAAGACAATTTTAGAAACATATCTTTAAAATTAAGCAAAGCGCAAAATTGACAAAGTTCCTTAGATATGAAAAATGAAATAGTAATTTTAACTTTCTAAGAAAGTTAAGTTTAAAATGTTACAAAGTTTCAATAAGTTTTATCGCAAAGACAATTTTAGAAACATATCTTTAAAATTAAGCAAAGCGCAAAATTGGCAAAGTTCCTAAGATATGACAAATGAAATAGTAATTTGAACTTTCTAAGAAAGTTAAGTTTAAAATGTTACAAAGTTTCAATAATTTTTATCGTAAAGACAATTTTAGAAATATAACTTTAAAATTAAGCAAAGCGCAAAATTGGCAAAGTTCCTAAGATATGACAAATGAAATAGTAATTTTAACTTTTTAAGAAAGTTAAGTTTAAAATGTTACAAAGTTTCAATAAGTTTTATCGCAAAGACAATTTTAGAAACATATCTTTAAAATTTAGCAAAGCGCAAAATTGGCAAAGTTCCTAAGATATGACAAATGAAATAGTAATTTTAACTTTCTAAGAAAGTTAAGTTTAAAATGTTACAAAGTTTCAATAAGTTTTATCGCAAAGACAATTTTAGAAACATAACTTTAAAATTAAGCAAAGCGCAAAATTGTCAAAGTTCCTAAAATATGACAAATAAAATAGTAATTTGAACTTTCTAAGAAAGTTAAGTTTAAAATGTTACAAAGTTTCAATAAGTTTTATCGCAAAGACAATTTTAGAAACATATCTTTAAAATTAAGCAAAGCGCAAAATTGCCAAAGTTCCTAAGATATGACAAATGAAATAGTAATTTTAACTTTCTAAGAAAGTTAAGTTTAAAATGTTACAAAGTTTCAATAAGTTTTATCGCAAAGACAATTTTAGAAACATAACTTTAAAATTAAGCAAAGCGCAAAATTGGCAAAGTTGCTAAGATATGACAAATGAAATAGTAATTTTAACTTTCTAAGAAATTTAAGTTTAAAATGTTACAAAGTTTCAATAAGTTTTATCGCAAAGACAATTTTAGAAACATATCTTTAAAATTAAGCAAAGCGCAAAATTGGCAAAGTTCCTAAGATATGACAAATGAAATAGTAATTTGAACTTTCTAAGAAAGTTAAGTTTAAAATGTTACAAAGTTTCAATAAGTTTTATCGCAAAGACAATTTTAGAAACATATCTTTAAAATTAAGCAAAGCGCAAAATTGGCAAAGTTCCTAAGATTTGACAAATGAAATAGTAATTTTAACTTTCTAAGAAAGTTAAGTTTAAAATGTTACAAAGTTTCAATAAGTTTTATCGCAAAGACAATTTTAGAAACATACCTTTAAAATTAAGCAAAGTGCAAAATTGGCAAAGTTGCTAAGATATGACAAATGAAATAGTAATTTTAACTTTCTAAGAAAGTTAAGTTTAAAATGTTACAAAGTTTCAATAAGTTTTATCGCAAAGACAATTTTAGAAACATAACTTTAAAATTAAGCAAAGCGCAAAATTGTCAAAGTTCCTAAGATATGACAAATAAAATAGTAATTTGAACTTTCTAAGAAAGTTAAGTTTAAAATGTTACAAAGTTTCAATAAGTTTTATCGCAGACAATTTTAGAAACATATCTTTAAAATTAAGCAAAGCGCAAAATTGCCAAAGTTCCTAAGATATGACAAATGAAATAGTAATTTTAACTTTCTAAGAAAGTTAAGTTTAAAATGTTACAAAGTTTCAATAAGTTTTATCGCAAAGACAATTTTAGAAACATAACTTTAAAATTAAGCAAAGCGCAAAATTGGCAAAGTTGCTAAGATATGACAAATGAAATAGTAATTTTAACTTTCTAAGAAATTTAAGTTTAAAATGTTACAAAGTTTCAATAAGTTTTATCGCAAAGACAATTTTAGAAACATATCTTTAAAATTAAGCAAAGCGCAAAAT
Source organism: Halisarca cf. caerulea (assembly GCA_963170055.1). Taxonomy (NCBI): domain Eukaryota; kingdom Metazoa; phylum Porifera; class Demospongiae; order Chondrillida; family Halisarcidae; genus Halisarca; species Halisarca cf. caerulea. The sequence continues at coordinate 150,110 of CAUJGJ010000436.1, forward strand.
TGGCAAAGTTCCTAAGATATGACAAATGAAATAGTAATTTGAACTTTCTAAGAAAGTTAAGTTTAAAATGTTACAAAGTTTCAATAAGTTTTATCGCAAAGACAATTTTAGAAACATACCTTTAAAATTAAGCAAAGCGCAAAATTGGCAAAGTTCCTAAGATATGACAAATGAAATAGTAATTTGAACTTTCTAAGAAAGTTAAGTTTAAAATGTTACAAAGTTTCAATAATTTTTATCGTAAAGACAATTTTAGAAATATAACTTTAAAATTAAGCAAAGCGCAAAATTGGCAAAGTTCCTAAGATATGACAAATGAAATAGTAATTTTAACTTTTTAAGAAAGTTAAGTTTAAAATGTTACAAAGTTTCAATAAGTTTTATCGCAAAGACAATTTTAGAAACATATCTTTAAAATTTAGCAAAGCGCAAAATTGGCAAAGTTCCTAAGATATGACAAATGAAATAGTAATTTTAACTTTCTAAGAAAGTTAAGTTTAAAATGTTACAAAGTTTCAATAAGTTTTATCGCAAAGACAATTTTAGAAACATAACTTTAAAATTAAGCAAAGCGCAAAATTGTCAAAGTTCCTAAGATATGACAAATAAAATAGTAATTTGAACTTTCTAAGAAAGTTAAGTTTAAAATGTTACAAAGTTTCAATAAGTTTTATCGCAAAGACAATTTTAGAAACATATCTTTAAAATTAAGCAAAGCGCAAAATTGCCAAAGTTCCTAAGATATGACAAATGAAATAGTAATTTTAACTTTCTAAGAAAGTTAAGTTTAAAATGTTACAAAGTTTCAATAAGTTTTATCGCAAAGACAATTTTAGAAACATAACTTTAAAATTAAGCAAAGCGCAAAATTGGCAAAGTTGCTAAGATATGACAAATGAAATAGTAATTTTAACTTTCTAAGAAATTTAAGTTTAAAATGTTACAAAGTTTCAATAAGTTTTATCGCAAAGACAATTTTAGAAACATATCTTTAAAATTAAGCAAAGCGCAAAATTGGCAAAGTTCCTAAGATATGACAAATGAAATAGTAATTTGAACTTTCTAAGAAAGTTAAGTTTAAAATGTTACAAAGTTTCAATAAGTTTTATCGCAAAGACAATTTTAGAAACATATCTTTAAAATTAAGCAAAGCGCAAAATTGGCAAAGTTCCTAAGATTTGACAAATGAAATAGTAATTTTAACTTTCTAAGAAAGTTAAGTTTAAAATGTTACAAAGTTTCAATAAGTTTTATCGCAAAGACAATTTTAGAAACATACCTTTAAAATTAAGCAAAGTGCAAAATTGGCAAAGTTGCTAAGATATGACAAATGAAATAGTAATTTGAACTTTCTAAGAAAGTTAAGTTTAAAATGTTACAAAGTTTCAATAAGTTTTATCGCAAAGACAATTTTAGAAACATATCTTTAAAATTAAGCAAAGCGCAAAATTGCCAAAGTTCCTAAGATATGACAAATGAAATAGTAATTTTAACTTTCTAAGAAAGTTAAGTTTAAAATGTTACAAAGTTTCAATAAGTTTTATCGCAAAGACAATTTTAGAAACATATCTTTAAAATTAAGCAAAGCGCAAAATTGACAAAGTTCCTTAGATATGAAAAATGAAATAGTAATTTTAACTTTCTAAGAAAGTTAAGTTTAAAATGTTACAAAGTTTCAATAAGTTTTATCGCAAAGACAATTTTAGAAACATATCTTTAAAATTAAGCAAAGCGCAAAATTGGCAAAGTTCCTAAAATATGACAAATGAAATAGTAATTTGAACTTTCTAAGAAAGTTAAGTTTAAAATGTTACAAAGTTTCAATAATTTTTATCGTAAAGACAATTTTAGAAATATAACTTTAAAATTAAGCAAAGCGCAAAATTGGCAAAGTTCCTAAGATATGACAAATGAAATAGTAATTTTAACTTTTTAAGAAAGTTAAGTTTAAAATGTTACAAAGTTTCAATAAGTTTTATCGCAAAGACAATTTTAGAAACATATCTTTAAAATTTAGCAAAGCGCAAAATTGGCAAAGTTCCTAAGATATGACAAATGAAATAGTAATTTTAACTTTCTAAGAAAGTTAAGTTTAAAATGTTACAAAGTTTCAATAAGTTTTATCGCAAAGACAATTTTAGAAACATAACTTTAAAATTAAGCAAAGCGCAAAATTGTCAAAGTTCCTAAGATATGACAAATAAAATAGTAATTTGAACTTTCTAAGAAAGTTAAGTTTAAAATGTTACAAAGTTTCAATAAGTTTTATCGCAAAGACAATTTTAGAAACATATCTTTAAAATTAAGCAAAGCGCAAAATTGCCAAAGTTCCTAAGATATGACAAATGAAATAGTAATTTTAACTTTCTAAGAAAGTTAAGTTTAAAATGTTACAAAGTTTCAATAAGTTTTATCGCAAAGACAATTTTAGAAACATAACTTTAAAATTAAGCAAAGCGCAAAATTGGCAAAGTTGCTAAGATATGACAAATGAAATAGTAATTTTAACTTTCTAAGAAATTTAAGTTTAAAATGTTACAAAGTTTCAATAAGTTTTATCGCAAAGACAATTTTAGAAACATATCTTTAAAATTAAGCAAAGCGCAAAATTGGCAAAGTTCCTAAGATATGACAAATGAAATAGTAATTTGAACTTTCTAAGAAAGTTAAGTTTAAAATGTTACAAAGTTTCAATAAGTTTTATCGCAAAGACAATTTTAGAAACATATCTTTAAAATTAAGCAAAGCGCAAAATTGGCAAAGTTCCTAAGATTTGACAAATGAAATAGTAATTTTAACTTTCTAAGAAAGTTAAGTTTAAAATGTTACAAAGTTTCAATAAGTTTTATCGCAAAGACAATTTTAGAAACATACCTTTAAAATTAAGCAAAGCGCAAAATTGGCAAAGTTGCTAAGATATGACAAATGAAATAGTAATTTGAACTTTCTAAGAAAGTTAAGTTTAAAATGTTACAAAGTTTCAATAAGTTTTATCGCAAAGACAATTTTAGAAACATACCTTTAAAATTAAGCAAAGTGCAAAATTGGCAAAGTTGCTAAGATATGACAAATGAAATAGTAATTTTAACTTTCTAAGAAAGTTAAGTTTAAAATGTTACAAAGTTTCAATAAGTTTTATCGCAAAGACAATTTTAGAAACATAACTTTAAAATTAAGCAAAGCGCAAAATTGGCAAAGTTCCTAAGATATGACAAATGAAATAGTAATTTTAACTTTCTAAGAAAGTTAAGTTTAAAATGTTACAAAGTTTCAATAAGTTTTATCGCAAAGACAATTTTAGAAACATATCTTTAAAATTAAGCAAAGCGCAAAATTGACAAAGTTGCTAAGATATGACAAATGAAATAGTAATTTTAACTTTCTAAGAAAGTTAAGTTTAAAATGTTACAAAGTTTCAATAAGTTTTATCGCAAAGACAATTTTAGAAACATACCTTTAAAATTAAGCAAAGCGCAAAATTGGCAAAGTTCCTAAGATATGACAAATGAAATAGTAATTTGAACTTTCTAAGAAAGTTAAGTTTAAAATGTTACAAAGTTTCAATAAGTTTTATCGCAAAGACAATTTTAGAAACATAACTTTAAAATTAAGCAAAGCGCAAAATTGGCAAAGTTCCTAAGATATGACAAATAAAATAGTAATTTGAACTTTCTAAGAAAGTTAAGTTTAAAATGTTACAAAGTTTCAATAAGTTTTATCGCAAAGACAATTTTAGAAACATATCTTTAAAATTAAGCAAAGCGCAAAATTGGCAAAGTTCCTAAGATATGACAAATGAAATAGTAATTTTAACTTTCTAAGAAAGTTAAGTTTAAAATGTTACAAAGTTTCAATAAGTTTTATCGCAAAGACAATTTTAGAAACATATCTTTAAAATTAAGCAAAGCGCAAAATTGGCAAAGTTCCTAAGATTTGACAAATGAAATAGTAATTTTAACTTTCTAAGAAATTTAAGTTTAAAATGTTACAAAGTTTCAATAAGTTTTATCGCAAAGACAATTTTAGAAACATACCTTTAAAATTAAGCAAAGTGCAAAATTGGCAAAGTTGCTAAGATATGACAAATGAAATAGTAATTTGAACTTTCTAAGAAAGTTAAGTTTAAAATGTTACAAAGTTTCAATAAGTTTTATCGCAAAGACAATTTTAGAAACATACCTTTAAAATTAAGCAAAGCGCAAAATTGGCAAAGTTCCTAAGATATGACAAATGAAATAGTAATTTGAACTTTCTAAGAAAGTTAAGTTTAAAATGTTACAAAGTTTCAATAAGTTTTATCGCAAAGACAATTTTAGAAACATATCTTTAAAATTAAGCAAAGCGCAAAATTGGCAAAGTTCCTAAGATATGACAAATGAAATAGTAATTTGAACTTTCTAAGAAAGTTAAGTTTAAAATGTTACAAAGTTTCAATAAGTTTTATCGCAAAGACAATTTTAGAAACATATCTTTAAAATTAAGCAAAGCGCAAAATTGACAAAGTTGCTAAGATATGACAAATGAAATAGTAATTTTAACTTTCTAAGAAAGTTAAGTTTAAAATGTTACAAAGTTTCAATAAGTTTTATCGCAAAGACAATTTTAGAAACATATCTTTAAAATTAAGCAAAGCGCAAAATTGGCAAAATTCCTAAGATATGACAAATGAAATAGTAATTTTAACTTTCTAAGAAAGTTAAGTTTAAAATGTTACAAAGTTTCAATAAGTTTTATCGCAAAGACAATTTTAGAAACATATCTTTAAAATTAAGCAAAGCGCAAAATTGACAAAGTTGCTAAGATATGACAAATGAAATAGTAATTTTAACTTTCTAAGAAAGTTAAGTTTAAAATGTTACAAAGTTTCAATAAGTTTTATCGCAAAGACAATTTTAGAAACATACCTTTAAAATTAAGCAAAGCGCAAAATTGGCAAAGTTCCTAAGATATGACAAATGAAATAGTAATTTGAACTTTCTAAGAAAGTTAAGTTTAAAATGTTACAAAGTTTCAATAAGTTTTATCGCAAAGACAATTTTAGAAACATAACTTTAAAATTAAGCAAAGCGCAAAATTGGCAAAGTTCCTAAGATATGACAAATAAAATAGTAATTTGAACTTTCTAAGAAAGTTAAGTTTAAAATGTTACAAAGTTTCAATAAGTTTTATCGCAAAGACAATTTTAGAAACATATCTTTAAAATTAAGCAAAGCGCAAAATTGGCAAAGTTCCTAAGATATGACAAATGAAATAGTAATTTTAACTTTCTAAGAAAGTTAAGTTTAAAATGTTACAAAGTTTCAATAAGTTTTATCGCAAAGACAATTTTAGAAACATATCTTTAAAATTAAGCAAAGCGCAAAATTGGCAAAGTTCCTAAGATTTGACAAATGAAATAGTAATTTTAACTTTCTAAGAAATTTAAGTTTAAAATGTTACAAAGTTTCAATAAGTTTTATCGCAAAGACAATTTTAGAAACATACCTTTAAAATTAAGCAAAGTGCAAAATTGGCAAAGTTGCTAAGATATGACAAATGAAATAGTAATTTGAACTTTCTAAGAAAGTTAAGTTTAAAATGTTACAAAGTTTCAATAAGTTTTATCGCAAAGACAATTTTAGAAACATACCTTTAAAATTAAGCAAAGCGCAAAATTGGCAAAGTTCCTAAGATATGACAAATGAAATAGTAATTTGAACTTTCTAAGAAAGTTAAGTTTAAAATGTTACAAAGTTTCAATAAGTTTTATCGCAAAGACAATTTTAGAAACATAACTTTAAAATTAAGCAAAGCGCAAAATTGGCAAAGTTCCTAAGATATGACAAATGAAATAGTAATTTTAACTTTCTAAGAAAGTTAAGTTTAAAATGTTACAAAGTTTCAATAAGTTTTATCGCAAAGACAATTTTAGAAACATACCTTTAAAATTAAGCAAAGCGCAAAATTGGCAAAGTTCCTAAGATATGACAAATGAAATAGTAATTTGAACTTTCTAAGAAAGTTAAGTTTAAAATGTTACAAAGTTTCAATAAGTTTTATCGCAAAGACAATTTTAGAAACATAACTTTAAAATTAAGCAAAGCGCAAAATTGGCAAAGTTCCTAAGATATGACAAATAAAATAGTAATTTGAACTTTCTAAGAAAGTTAAGTTTAAAATGTTACAAAGTTTCAATAAGTTTTATCGCAAAGACAATTTTAGAAACATATCTTTAAAATTAAGCAAAGCGCAAAATTGGCAAAGTTCCTAAGATATGACAAATGAAATAGTAATTTTAACTTTCTAAGAAAGTTAAGTTTAAAATGTTACAAAGTTTCAATAAGTTTTATCGCAAAGACAATTTTAGAAACATATCTTTAAAATTAAGCAAAGCGCAAAATTGGCAAAGTTCCTAAGATTTGACAAATGAAATAGTAATTTTAACTTTCTAAGAAATTTAAGTTTAAAATGTTACAAAGTTTCAATAAGTTTTATCGCAAAGACAATTTTAGAAACATACCTTTAAAATTAAGCAAAGTGCAAAATTGGCAAAGTTGCTAAGATATGACAAATGAAATAGTAATTTGAACTTTCTAAGAAAGTTAAGTTTAAAATGTTACAAAGTTTCAATAAGTTTTATCGCAAAGACAATTTTAGAAACATACCTTTAAAATTAAGCAAAGCGCAAAATTGGCAAAGTTCCTAAGATATGACAAATGAAATAGTAATTTGAACTTTCTAAGAAAGTTAAGTTTAAAATGTTACAAAGTTTCAATAAGTTTTATCGCAAAGACAATTTTAGAAACATAACTTTAAAATTAAGCAAAGCGCAAAATTGGCAAAGTTCCTAAGATATGACAAATGAAATAGTAATTTTAACTTTCTAAGAAAGTTAAGTTTAAAATATTACAAAGTTTCAATAAGTTTTATCGCAAAGACAATTTTAGAAACATATCTTTAAAATTAAGCAAAGCGCAAAATTGACAAAGTTGCTAAGATATGACAAATGAAATAGTAATTTTAACTTTCTAAGAAAGTTAAGTTTAAAATGTTACAAAGTTTCAATAAGTTTTATCGCAAAGACAATTTTAGAAACATACCTTTAAAATTAAGCAAAGCGCAAAATTGGCAAAGTTCCTAAGATATGACAAATGAAATAGTAATTTGAACTTTCTAAGAAAGTTAAGTTTAAAATGTTACAAAGTTTCAATAAGTTTTATCGCAAAGACAATTTTAGAAACATAACTTTAAAATTAAGCAAAGCGCAAAATTGGCAAAGTTCCTAAGATATGACAAATGAAATAGTAATTTTAACTTTCTAAGAAAGTTAAGTTTAAAATGTTACAAAGTTTCAATAAGTTTTATCGCAAAGACAATTTTAGAAACATATCTTTAAAATTAAGCAAAGCGCAAAATTGGCAAAGTTCCTAAGATATGACAAATGAAATAGTAATTTTAACTTTCGAAGAAAGTTAAGTTTAAAATGTTACAAAGTTTCAATAAGTTTTATCGCAAAGACAATTTTAGAAACATAACTTTAAAATTAAGCAAAGCGCAAAATTGGCAAAGTTCCTAAGATATGACAAATCAAATAGTAATTTGAACTTTCTAAGAAAGTTAAGTTTAAAATGTTACAAAGTTTCAATAAGTTTTATCGCAAAGACAATTTTAGAAACACATCTTTAAAATTAAGCAAAGCGCAAAATTGACAAAGTTCCTAAGATATGACAAATGAAATAGTAATTTGAACTTTCTAAGAAAGTTAAGTTTAAAATGTTACAAAGTTTCAATAAGTTTTATCGCAAAGACAATTTTAGAAACATAACTTTAAAATTAAGGAAAGTGCAAAATTGGCAAAGTTGCTAAGATATGACAAATGAAATAGTAATTTTAACTTTCTAAGAAAGTTAAGTTTAAAATGTTACAAAGTTTCAATAAGTTTTATCGCAAAGACAATTTTAGAAACATAACTTTAAAATTAAGCAAAGCGCAAAATTGGCAAAGTTCCTAAGATATGACAAATGAAATAGTAATTTGAACTTTCTAAGAAAGTTAAGTTTAAAATGTTACAAAGTTTCAATAAGTTTTATCGCAAAGACAATTTTAGAAACATAACTTTAAAATTAAGCAAAGTGCAAAATTGGCAAAGTTGCTAAGATATGACAAATGAAATAGTAATTTTAACTTTCTAAGAAAGTTAAGTTTAAAATGTTACAAAGTTTCAATAAGTTTTATCGCAAAGACAATTTTAGAAACATATCTTTAAAATTAAGCAAAGCGCAAAATTGGCAAAGTTCCTAAGATTTGACAAATGAAATAGTAATTTTAACTTTCTAAGAAAGTTAAGTTTAAAATGTTACAAAGTTTCAATAAGTTTTATCGCAAAGACAATTTTAGAAACATAACTTTAAAATTTAGCAAAGCGCAAAATTGGCAAAGTTGCTAAGATATGACAAATGAAATAGTAATTTTAACTTTCTAAGAAAGTTAAGTTTAAAATGTTACAAAGTTTCAATAAGTTTTATCGCAAAGACAATTTTAGAAACATAACTTTAAAATTAAGCAAAGCGCAAAATTGGCAAAGTTCCTAAGATATGACAAATGAAATAGTAATTTGAACTTTCTAAGAAAGTTAAGTTTAAAATGTTACAAAGTTTCAATAAGTTTTATCGCAAAGACAATTTTAGAAACATAACTTTAAAATTAAGCAAAGTGCAAAATTGGCAAAGTTGCTAAGATATGACAAATGAAATAGTAATTTTAACTTTCTAAGAAAGTTAAGTTTAAAATGTTACAAAGTTTCAATAAGTTTTATCGCAAAGACAATTTTAGAAACATATCTTTAAAATTAAGCAAAGCGCAAAATTGGCAAAGTTCCTAAGATTTGACAAATGAAATAGTAATTTTAACTTTCTAAGAAAGTTAAGTTTAAAATGTTACAAAGTTTCAATAAGTTTTATCGCAAAGACAATTTTAGAAACATAACTTTAAAATTTAGCAAAGCGCAAAATTGGCAAAGTTGCTAAGATATGACAAATGAAATAGTAATTTTAACTTTCTAAGAAAGTTAAGTTTAAAATGTTACAAAGTTTCAATAAGTTTTATCGCAAAGACAATTTTAGAAACATAACTTTAAAATTAAGCAAAGCGCAAAATTGGCAAAGTTCCTAAGATATGACAAATGAAATAGTAATTTTAACTTTCTAAGAAAGTTAAGTTTAAAATGTTACAAAGTTTCAATAAGTTTTATCGTAAAGACAATTTTAGAAACATATCTTTAAAATTAAGCAAAGCGCAAAATTGACAAAGTTCCTAAGATATGACAAATGAAATAGTAATTTTAACTTTCTAAGAAAGTTAAGTTTAAAATGTTACAAAGTTTCAATAAGTTTTATCGCAAAGACAATTTTAGAAACATATCTTTAAAATTAAGCAAAGCGCAAAATTGGCAAAGTTCCTAAGATATGACAAATGAAATAGTAATTTTAACTTTCGAAGAAAGTTAAGTTTAAAATGTTACAAAGTTTCAATAAGTTTTATCGCAAAGACAATTTTAGAAACATATCTTTAAAATTAAGCAAAGCGCAAAATTGGCAAAGTTCCTAAGATATGACAAATGAAATAGTAATTTGAACTTTCTAAGAAAGTTAAGTTTAAAATGTTACAAAGTTTCAATAAGTTTTATCGCAAAGACAATTTTAGAAACATAACTTTAAAATTAAGCAAAGCGCAAAATTGGCAAAGTTCCTAAGATATGACAAATGAAATAGTAATTTTAACTTTCTAAGAAAGTTAAGTTTAAAATGTTACAAAGTTTCAATAAGTTTTATCGCAAAGACAATTTTAGAAACATAACTTTAAAATTAAGCAAAGTGCAAAATTGGCAAAGTTGCTAAGATATGACAAATGAAATAGAAATTTTAACTTTCTAAGAAAGTTAAGTTTAAAATGTTACAAAGTTTCAATAAGTTTTATCGCAAAGACAATTTTAGAAACATAACTTTAAAATTAAGCAAAGTGCAAAATTGGCAAAGTTCCTAAGATATGACAAATGAAATAGTAATTTTAACTTTCTAAGAAAGTTAAGTTTAAAATGTTACAAAGTTTCAATAAGTTTTATCGCAAAGACAATTTTAGAAACATATCTTTAAAATTAAGCAAAGCGCAAAATTGACAAAGTTCCTAAGATATGACAAATGAAATAGTAATTTTAACTTTCTAAGAAAGTTAAGTTTAAAATGTTACAAAGTTTCAATAAGTTTTATCGCAAAGACAATTTTAGAAACATAACTTTAAAATTAAGCAAAGTGCAAAATTGGCAAAGTTGCTAAGATATGACAAATGAAATAGTAATGTTAACTTTCTAAGAAAGTTAAGTTTAAAATGTTACAAAGTTTCAATAAGTTTTATCGCAAAGACAATTTTAGAAACATAACTTTAAAATTAAGCAAAGCGCAAAATTGGCAAAGTTCCTAAGATATGACAAATGAAATAGTAATTTTAACTTTCTAAGAAAGTTAAGTTTAAAATGTTACAAAGTTTCAATAAGTTTTATCGCAAAGACAATTTTAGAAACATATCTTTAAAATTAAGCAAAGCGCAAAATTGACAAAGTTCCTAAGATATGACAAATGAAATAGTAATTTTAACTTTCTAAGAAAGTTAAGTTTAAAATGTTACAAAGTTTCAATAAGTTTTATCGCAAAGACAATTTTAGAAACATATCTTTAAAATTAAGCAAAGCGCAAAATTGGCAAAGTTCCTAAGATATGACAAATGAAATAGTAATTTTAACTTTCTAAGAAAGTTAAGTTTAAAATGTTACAAAGTTTCAATAAGTTTTATCGCAAAGACAATTTTAGAAACATACCTTTAAAATTAAGCAAAGCGCAAAATTGGCAAAGTTCCTAAGATATGACAAATGAAATAGTAATTTGAACTTTCTAAGAAAGTTAAGTTTAAAATGTTACAAAGTTTCAATAAGTTTTATCGCAAAGACAATTTTAGAAACATATCTTTAAAATTAAGCAAACCGCAAAATTGACAAAGTTCCTAAGATATGACAAATGAAATAGTAATTTTAACTTTCTAAGAAAGTTAAGTTTAAAATGTTACAAAGTTTCAATAAGTTTTATCGCAAAGACAATTTTAGAAACATAACTTTAAAATTAAGCAAAGTGCAAAATTGGCAAAGTTGCTAAGATATGACAAATGAAATAGTAATTTGAACTTTCTAAGAAAGTTAAGTTTAAAATGTTACAAAGTTTCAATAAGTTTTATCGCAAAGACAATTTTAGAAACATAACTTTAAAATTAAGCAAAGCGCAAAATTGGCAAAGTTCCTAAGATATGACAAATGAAATAGTAATTTTAACTTTCTAAGAAAGTTAAGTTTAAAATGTTACAAAGTTTCAATAAGTTTTATCGCAAAGACAATTTTAGAAACATATCTTTAAAATTAAGCAAAGCGCAAAATTGACAAAGTTCCTAAGATATGACAAATGAAATAGTAATTTTAACTTTCTAAGAAAGTTAAGTTTAAAATGTTACAAAGTTTCAATAAGTTTTATCGCAAAGACAATTTTAGAAACATAACTTTAAAATTAAGCAAAGCGCAAAATTGGCAAAGTTCCTAAGATATGACAAATGAAATAGTAATTTTAACTTTCTAAGAAAGTTAAGTTTAAAATGTTACAAAGTTTCAATAAGTTTTATCGCAAAGACAATTTTAGAAACATATCTTTAAAATTAAGCAAAGCGCAAAATTGACAAAGTTCCTAAGATATGACAAATGAAATAGTAATTTTAACTTTCTAAGAAAGTTAAGTTTAAAATGTTACAAAGTTTCAATAAGTTTTATCGCAAAGACAATTTTAGAAACATAACTTTAAAATTAAGCAAAGTGCAAAATTGGCAAAGTTGCTAAGATATGACAAATGAAATAGTAATTTTAATTTTCTAAGAAAGTTAAGTTTAAAATGTTACAAAGTTTCAATAAGTTTTATCGCAAAGACAATTTTAGAAACATAACTTTAAAATTAAGCAAAGCGCAAAATTGGCAAAGTTGCTAAGATATGACAAATGAAATAGTAATTTTAACTTTCTAAGAAAGTTAAGTTTAAAATGTTACAAAGTTTCAATAAGTTTTATCGCAAAGACAATTTTAGAAACATATCTTTAAAATTAAGCAAAGCGCAAAATTGACAAAGTTCCTAAGATATGACAAATGAAATAGTAATTTTAACTTTCTAAGAAAGTTAAGTTTAAAATGTTACAAAGTTTCAATAAGTTTTATCGCAAAGACAATTTTAGAAACATATCTTTAAAATTAAGCAAAGCGCAAAATTGGCAAAGTTGCTAAGATATGACAAATGAAATAGTAATTTTAACTTTCTAAGAAAGTTAAGTTTAAAATGTTACAAAGTTTCAATAAGTTTTATCGCAAAGACAATTTTAGAAACATAACTTTAAAATTAAGCAAAGCGCAAAATTGGCAAAGTTCCTAAGATATGACAAATGAAATAGTAATTTGAACTTTCTAAGAAAGTTAAGTTTAAAATGTTACAAAGTTTCAATAAGTTTTATCGCAAAGACAATTTTAGAAACATAACTTTAAAATTAAGCAAAGCGCAAAATTGACAAAGTTCCTAAGATATGACAAATGAAATAGTAATTTTAACTTTCTAAGAAAGTTAAGTTTAAAATGTTACAAAGTTTCAATAAGTTTTATCGCAAAGACAATTTTAGAAACATAACTTTAAAATTAAGCAAAGCGCAAAATTGGCAAAGTTCCTAAGATATGACAAATGAAATAGTAATTTTAACTTTCTAAGAAAGTTAAGTTTAAAATGTTACAAAGTTTCAATAAGTTTTATCGCAAAGACAATTTTAGAAACATATCTTTAAAATTAAGCAAAGCGCAAAATTGGCAAAGTTCCTAAGATTTGACAAATGAAATAGTAATTTTAACTTTCTAAGAAAGTTAAGTTTAAAATGTTACAAAGTTTCAATAAGTTTTATCGCAGACAATTTTAGAAACATAACTTTAAAATTAAGCAAAGTGCAAAATTGGCAAAGTTGCTAAGATATGACAAATGAAATAGTAATTTTAACTTTCTAAGAAAGTTAAGTTTAAAATGTTACAAAGTTTCAATAAGTTTTATCGCAAAGACAATTTTAGAAACATAACTTTAAAATTAAGCAAAGCGCAAAATTGGCAAACTTCCTAAGATATGACAAATGAAATAGTAATTTTAACTTTCTAAGAAAGTTAAGTTTAAAATGTTACAAAGTTTCAATAAGTTTTATCGCAAAGACAATTTTAGAAACATATCTTTAAAATTAAGCAAAGCGCAAAATTGACAAAGTTCCTAAGATATGACAAATGAAATAGTAATTTTAACTTTCTAAGAAAGTTAAGTTTAAAATGTTACAAAGTTTCAATAAGTTTTATCGCAAAGACAATTTTAGAAACATAACTTTAAAATTAAGCAAAGTGCAAAATTGGCAAAGTTGCTAAGATATGACAAATGAAATAGTAATTTTAATTTTCTAAGAAAGTTAAGTTTAAAATGTTACAAAGTTTCAATAAGTTTTATCGCAAAGACAATTTTAGAAACATAACTTTAAAATTAAGCAAAGCGCAAAATTGGCAAAGTTGCTAAGATATGACAAATGAAATAGTAATTTTAACTTTCTAAGAAAGTTAAGTTTAAAATGTTACAAAGTTTCAATAAGTTTTATCGCAAAGACAATTTTAGAAACATATCTTTAAAATTAAGCAAAGCGCAAAATTGACAAAGTTCCTAAGATATGACAAATGAAATAGTAATTTTAACTTTCTAAGAAAGTTAAGTTTAAAATGTTACAAAGTTTCAATAAGTTTTATCGCAAAGACAATTTTAGAAACATATCTTTAAAATTAAGCAAAGCGCAAAATTGGCAAAGTTGCTAAGATATGACAAATGAAATAGTAATTTTAACTTTCTAAGAAAGTTAAGTTTAAAATGTTACAAAGTTTCAATAAGTTTTATCGCAAAGACAATTTTAGAAACATAACTTTAAAATTAAGCAAAGCGCAAAATTGGCAAAGTTCCTAAGATATGACAAATGAAATAGTAATTTGAACTTTCTAAGAAAGTTAAGTTTAAAATGTTACAAAGTTTCAATAAGTTTTATCGCAAAGACAATTTTAGAAACATAACTTTAAAATTAAGCAAAGTGCAAAATTGGCAAAGTTGCTAAGATATGACAAATGAAATAGTAATTTTAACTTTCTAAGAAAGTTAAGTTTAAAATGTTACAAAGTTTCAATAAGTTTTATCGCAAAGACAATTTTAGAAACATATCTTTAAAATTAAGCAAAGCGCAAAATTGGCAAAGTTCCTAAGATTTGACAAATGAAATAGTAATTTTAACTTTCTAAGAAAGTTAAGTTTAAAATGTTACAAAGTTTCAATAAGTTTTATCGCAAAGACAATTTTAGAAACATAACTTTAAAATTTAGCAAAGCGCAAAATTGGCAAAGTTGCTAAGATATGACAAATGAAATAGTAATTTTAACTTTCTAAGAAAGTTAAGTTTAAAATGTTACAAAGTTTCAATAAGTTTTATCGCAAAGACAATTTTAGAAACATAACTTTAAAATTAAGCAAAGCGCAAAATTGGCAAAGTTCCTAAGATATGACAAATGAAATAGTAATTTTAACTTTCTAAGAAAGTTAAGTTTAAAATGTTACAAAGTTTCAATAAGTTTTATCGTAAAGACAATTTTAGAAACATATCTTTAAAATTAAGCAAAGCGCAAAATTGACAAAGTTCCTAAGATATGACAAATGAAATAGTAATTTGAACTTTCTAAGAAAGTTAAGTTTAAAATGTTACAAAGTTTCAATAAGTTTTATCGCAAAGACAATTTTAGAAACATAACTTTAAAATTAAGCAAAGCGCAAAATTGGCAAAGTTCCTAAGATATGACAAATCAAATAGTAATTTGAACTTTCTAAGAAAGTTAAGTTTAAAATGTTACAAAGTTTCAATAAGTTTTATCGCAAAGACAATTTTAGAAACACATCTTTAAAATTAAGCAAAGCGCAAAATTGACAAAGTTCCTAAGATATGACAAATGAAATAGTAATTTGAACTTTCTAAGAAAGTTAAGTTTAAAATGTTACAAAGTTTCAATAAGTTTTATCGCAAAGACAATTTTAGAAACATAACTTTAAAATTAAGGAAAGTGCAAAATTGGCAAAGTTGCTAAGATATGACAAATGAAATAGTAATTTTAACTTTCTAAGAAAGTTAAGTTTAAAATGTTACAAAGTTTCAATAAGTTTTATCGCAAAGACAATTTTAGAAACATAACTTTAAAATTAAGCAAAGCGCAAAATTGGCAAAGTTCCTAAGATATGACAAATGAAATAGTAATTTGAACTTTCTAAGAAAGTTAAGTTTAAAATGTTACAAAGTTTCAATAAGTTTTATCGCAAAGACAATTTTAGAAACATAACTTTAAAATTAAGCAAAGTGCAAAATTGGCAAAGTTGCTAAGATATGACAAATGAAATAGTAATTTTAACTTTCTAAGAAAGTTAAGTTTAAAATGTTACAAAGTTTCAATAAGTTTTATCGCAAAGACAATTTTAGAAACATATCTTTAAAATTAAGCAAAGCGCAAAATTGGCAAAGTTCCTAAGATTTGACAAATGAAATAGTAATTTTAACTTTCTAAGAAAGTTAAGTTTAAAATGTTAC
The DNA here is from genome assembly GCA_963170055.1 of Halisarca cf. caerulea. Taxonomy (NCBI): domain Eukaryota; kingdom Metazoa; phylum Porifera; class Demospongiae; order Chondrillida; family Halisarcidae; genus Halisarca; species Halisarca cf. caerulea. The sequence continues at coordinate 165,842 of CAUJGJ010000436.1, forward strand.
AAAGTTTCAATAAGTTTTATCGCAAAGACAATTTTAGAAACATAACTTTAAAATTTAGCAAAGCGCAAAATTGGCAAAGTTGCTAAGATATGACAAATGAAATAGTAATTTTAACTTTCTAAGAAAGTTAAGTTTAAAATGTTACAAAGTTTCAATAAGTTTTATCGCAAAGACAATTTTAGAAACATAACTTTAAAATTAAGCAAAGCGCAAAATTGGCAAAGTTCCTAAGATATGACAAATGAAATAGTAATTTTAACTTTCTAAGAAAGTTAAGTTTAAAATGTTACAAAGTTTCAATAAGTTTTATCGTAAAGACAATTTTAGAAACATATCTATAAAATTAAGCAAAACGCAAAATTGGCAAAGTTCCTAAGATATGACAAATGAAATAGTAATTTTAACTTTCTAAGAAAGTTAAGTTTAAAATGTTACAAAGTTTCAATAAGTTTTATCGCAAAGACAATTTTAGAAACATATCTTTAAAATTAAGCAAAACGCAAAATTGGCAAAGTTCCTAAGATATGACAAATGAAATAGTAATTTTAACTTTCGAAGAAAGTTAAGTTTAAAATGTTACAAAGTTTCAATAAGTTTTATCGCAAAGACAATTTTAGAAACATATCTTTAAAATTAAGCAAAGCGCAAAATTGGCAAAGTTCCTAAGATATGACAAATGAAATAGTAATTTGAACTTTCTAAGAAAGTTAAGTTTAAAATGTTACAAAGTTTCAATAAGTTTTATCGCAAAGACAATTTTAGAAACATAACTTTAAAATTAAGCAAAGCGCAAAATTGGCAAAGTTCCTAAGATATGACAAATGAAATAGTAATTTGAACTTTCTAAGAAAGTTAAGTTTAAAATGTTACAAAGTTTCAATAAGTTTTATCGCAAAGACAATTTTAGAAACATAACTTTAAAATTAAGCAAAGCGCAAAATTGGCAAAGTTCCTAAGATATGACAAATGAAATAGTAATTTTAACTTTCTAAGAAAGTTAAGTTTAAAATGTTACAAAGTTTCAATAAGTTTTATCGTAAAGACAATTTTAGAAACATATCTTTAAAATTAAGCAAAGCGCAAAATTGACAAAGTTCCTAAGATATGACAAATGAAATAGTAATTTTAACTTTCTAAGAAAGTTAAGTTTAAAATGTTACAAAGTTTCAATAAGTTTTATCGCAAAGACAATTTTAGAAACATATCTTTAAAATTAAGCAAAACGCAAAATTGGCAAAGTTCCTAAGATATGACAAATGAAATAGTAATTTTAACTTTCGAAGAAAGTTAAGTTTAAAATGTTACAAAGTTTCAATAAGTTTTATCGCAAAGACAATTTTAGAAACATATCTTTAAAATTAAGCAAAGCACAAAATTGGCAAAGTTCCTAAGATATGACAAATGAAATAGTAATTTGAACTTTCTAAGAAAGTTAAGTTTAAAATGTTACAAAGTTTCAATAAGTTTTATCGCAAAGACAATTTTAGAAACATAACTTTAAAATTAAGCAAAGCGCAAAATTGGCAAAGTTCCTAAGATATGACAAATGAAATAGTAATTTGAACTTTCTAAGAAAGTTAAGTTTAAAATGTTACAAAGTTTCAATAAGTTTTATCGCAAAGACAATTTTAGAAACATATCTTTAAAATTAAGCAAAGCGCAAAATTGGCAAAGTTCCTAAGATATGACAAATGAAATAGTAATTTGAACTTTCTAAGAAAGTTAAGTTTAAAATGTTACAAAGTTTCAATAAGTTTTATCGCAAAGACAATTTTAGAAACATAACTTTAAAATTAAGCAAAGTGCAAAATTGGCAAAGTTCCTAAGATATGACAAATGAAATAGTAATTTGAACTTTCTAAGAAAGTTAAGTTTAAAATGTTACAAAGTTTCAATAAGTTTTATCGCAAAGACAATTTTAGAAACTTACCTTTAAAATTAAGCAAAGCGCAAAATTGGCAAAGTTCCTAAGATATGACAAATGAAATAGTAATTTGAACTTTCTAAGAAAGTTAAGTTTAAAATGTTACAAAGTTTCAATAAGTTTTATCGCAAAGACAATTTTAGAAACATACCTTTAAAATTAAGCAAAGCGCAAAATTGGCAAAGTTCCTAAGATATGACAAATGAAATAGTAATTTTAACTTTCTAAGAAAGTTAAGTTTAAAATGTTACAAAGTTTCAATAAGTTTTATCGCAAAGACAATTTTAGAAACATAACTTTAAAATTAAGCAAAGCGCAAAATTGGCAAAGTTCCTAAGATATGACAAATGAAATAGTAATTTGAACTTTCTAAGAAAGTTAAGTTTAAAATGTTACAAAGTTTCAATAAGTTTTATCGCAAAGACAATTTTAGAAACATATCTTTAAAATTAAGCAAAGCGCAAAATTGACAAAGTTCCTAAGATATGACAAATGAAATAGTAATTTTAACTTTCTAAGAAAGTTAAGTTTAAAATGTTACAAAGTTTCAATAAGTTTTATCGCAAAGACAATTTTAGAAACATAACTTTAAAATTAAGCAAAGTGCAAAATTGGCAAAGTTGCTAAGATATGACAAATGAAATAGTAATTTTAACTTTCTAAGAAAGTTAAGTTTAAAATGTTACAAAGTTTCAATAAGTTTTATCGCAAAGACAATTTTAGAAACATATCTTTAAAATTAAGCAAAGCGCAAAATTGGCAAAGTTCCTAAGATTTGACAAATGAAATAGTAATTTGAACTTTCTAAGAAAGTTAAGTTTAAAATGTTACAAAGTTTCAATAAGTTTTATCGCAAAGACAATTTTAGAAACATAACTTTAAAATTAAGCAAAGCGCAAAATTGGCAAAGTTGCTAAGATATGACAAATGAAATAGTAATTTTAACTTTCTAAGAAAGTTAAGTTTAAAATGTTACAAAGTTTCAATAAGTTTTATCGCAAAGACAATTTTAGAAACATATCTTTAAAATTAAGCAAAGTGCAAAATTGGCAAAGTTCCTAAGATATGAAAATGAAATAGTAATTTGAACTTTCTAAGAAAGTTAAGTTTAAAATGTTACAAAGTTTCAATAAGTTTTATCGCAAAGACAATTTTAGAAACATATCTTTAAAATTAAGCAAAGCGCAAAATTGGCAAAGTTCCTAAGATATGACAAATGAAATAGTAATTTGAACTTTCTAAGAAAGTTAAGTTTAAAATGTTACAAAGTTTCAATAAGTTTTATCGCAAAGACAATTTTAGAAACATACCTTTAAAATTAAGCAAAGCGCAAAATTGGCAAAGTTCCTAAGATATGACAAATGAAATAGTAATTTGAACTTTCTAAGAAAGTTAAGTTTAAAATGTTACAAAGTTTCAATAAGTTTTATCGCAAAGACAATTTTAGAAACATAACTTTAAAATTAAGCAAAGTGCAAAATTGGCAAAGTTCCTAAGATATGACAAATGAAATAGTAATTTTAACTTTCTAAGAAAGTTAAGTTTAAAATGTTACAAAGTTTCAATAAGTTTTATCGCAAAGACAATTTTAGAAACATATCTTTAAAATTAAGCAAAGCGCAAAATTGACAAAGTTCCTAAGATATGACAAATGAAATAGTAATTTTAACTTTCTAAGAAAGTTAAGTTTAAAATGTTACAAAGTTTCAATAAGTTTTATCGCAAAGACAATTTTAGAAACATAACTTTAAAATTAAGCAAAGTGCAAAATTGGCAAAGTTGCTAAGATATGACAAATGAAATAGTAATTTTAACTTTCTAAGAAAGTTAAGTTTAAAATGTTACAAAGTTTCAATAAGTTTTATCGCAAAGACAATTTTAGAAACATAACTTTAAAATTAAGCAAAGCGCAAAATTGGCAAAGTTCCTAAGATATGACAAATGAAATAGTAATTTGAACTTTCTAAGAAAGTTAAGTTTAAAATGTTACAAAGTTTCAATAAGTTTTATCGCAAAGACAATTTTAGAAACATAACTTTAAAATTATGCAAAGCGCAAAATTGGCAAAGTTCCTAAGATATGACAAATGAAATAGTAATTTGAACTTTCTAAGAAAGTTAAGTTTAAAATGTTACAAAGTTTCAATAAGTTTTATCGCAAAGACAATTTTAGAAACATATCTTTAAAATTAAGCAAAGCGCAAAATTGACAAAGTTCCTAAGATATGACAAATGAAATAGTAATTTTAACTTTCTAAGAAAGTTAAGTTTAAAATGTTACAAAGTTTCAATAAGTTTTATCGCAAAGACAATTTTAGAAACATAACTTTAAAATTAAGCAAAGTGCAAAATTGGCAAAGTTGCTAAGATATGACAAATGAAATAGTAATTTTAACTTTCTAAGAAAGTTAAGTTTAAAATGTTACAAAGTTTCAATAAGTTTTATCGCAAAGACAATTTTAGAAACATATCTTTAAAATTAAGCAAAGCGCAAAATTGGCAAAGTTCCTAAGATTTGACAAATGAAATAGTAATTTTAACTTTCTAAGAAAGTTAAGTTTAAAATGTTACAAAGTTTCAATAAGTTTTATCGCAAAGACAATTTTAGAAACATAACTTTAAAATTTAGCAAAGCGCAAAATTGGCAAAGTTGCTAAGATATGACAAATGAAATAGTAATTTTAACTTTCTAAGAAAGTTAAGTTTAAAATGTTACAAAGTTTCAATAAGTTTTATCGCAAAGACAATTTTAGAAACATATCTTTAAAATTAAGCAAAGCGCAAAATTGGCAAAGTTCCTAAGATATGAAAATGAAATAGTAATTTGAACTTTCTAAGAAAGTTAAGTTTAAAATGTTACAAAGTTTCAATAAGTTTTATCGCAAAGACAATTTTAGAAACATATCTTTAAAATTAAGCAAAGCGCAAAATTGGCAAAGTTCCTAAGATATGACAAATGAAATAGTAATTTGAACTTTCTAAGAAAGTTAAGTTTAAAATGTTACAAAGTTTCAATAAGTTTTATCGCAAAGACAATTTTAGAAACATACCTTTAAAATTAAGCAAAGCGCAAAATTGGCAAAGTTCCTAAGATATGACAAATGAAATAGTAATTTGAACTTTCTAAGAAAGTTAAGTTTAAAATGTTACAAAGTTTCAATAAGTTTTATCGCAAAGACAATTTTAGAAACATAACTTTAAAATTAAGCAAAGTGCAAAATTGGCAAAGTTCCTAAGATATGACAAATGAAATAGTAATTTTAACTTTCTAAGAAAGTTAAGTTTAAAATGTTACAAAGTTTCAATAAGTTTTATCGCAAAGACAATTTTAGAAACATATCTTTAAAATTAAGCAAAGCGCAAAATTGACAAAGTTCCTAAGATATGACAAATGAAATAGTAATTTTAACTTTCTAAGAAAGTTAAGTTTAAAATGTTACAAAGTTTCAATAAGTTTTATCGCAAAGACAATTTTAGAAACATAACTTTAAAATTAAGCAAAGTGCAAAATTGGCAAAGTTGCTAAGATATGACAAATGAAATAGTAATTTTAACTTTCTAAGAAAGTTAAGTTTAAAATGTTACAAAGTTTCAATAAGTTTTATCGCAAAGACAATTTTAGAAACATATCTTTAAAATTAAGCAAAGCGCAAAATTGGCAAAGTTCCTAAGATATGACAAATGAAATAGTAATTTTAACTTTCTAAGAAAGTTAAGTTTAAAATGTTACAAAGTTTCAATAAGTTTTATCGCAGACAATTTTAGAAACATAACTTTAAAATTAAGCAAAGCGCAAAATTGGCAAAGTTCCTAAGATATGACAAATGAAATAGTAATTTGAACTTTCTAAGAAAGTTAAGTTTAAAATGTTACAAAGTTTCAATAAGTTTTATCGCAAAGACAATTTTAGAAACATATCTTTAAAATTAAGCAAAGCGCAAAATTGGCAAAGTTCCTAAGATTTGACAAATGAAATAGTAATTTTAACTTTCTAAGAAAGTTAAGTTTAAAATGTTACAAAGTTTCAATAAGTTTTATCGCAAAGACAATTTTAGAAACATAACTTTAAAATTTAGCAAAGCGCAAAATTGGCAAAGTTCCTAAGATATGAAAATGAAATAGTAATTTGAACTTTCTAAGAAAGTTAAGTTTAAAATGTTACAAAGTTTCAATAAGTTTTATCGCAAAGACAATTTTAGAAACATATCTTTAAAATTAAGCAAAGCGCAAAATTGGCAAAGTTCCTAAGATATGAAAATGAAATAGTAATTTGAACTTTCTAAGAAAGTTAAGTTTAAAATGTTACAAAGTTTCAATAAGTTTTATCGCAAAGACAATTTTAGAAACATATCTTTAAAATTAAGCAAAGCGCAAAATTGGCAAAGTTCCTAAGATATGACAAATGAAATAGTAATTTGAACTTTCTAAGAAAGTTAAGTTTAAAATGTTACAAAGTTTCAATAAGTTTTATCGCAAAGACAATTTTAGAAACATACCTTTAAAATTAAGCAAAGCGCAAAATTGGCAAAGTTCCTAAGATATGACAAATGAAATAGTAATTTGAACTTTCTAAGAAAGTTAAGTTTAAAATGTTACAAAGTTTCAATAAGTTTTATCGCAAAGACAATTTTAGAAACATAACTTTAAAATTAAGCAAAGTGCAAAATTGGCAAAGTTCCTAAGATATGACAAATGAAATAGTAATTTTAACTTTCTAAGAAAGTTAAGTTTAAAATGTTACAAAGTTTCAATAAGTTTTATCGCAAAGACAATTTTAGAAACATATCTTTAAAATTAAGCAAAGCGCAAAATTGACAAAGTTCCTAAGATATGACAAATGAAATAGTAATTTTAACTTTCTAAGAAAGTTAAGTTTAAAATGTTACAAAGTTTCAATAAGTTTTATCGCAAAGACAATTTTAGAAACATAACTTTAAAATTAAGCAAAGTGCAAAATTGGCAAAGTTGCTAAGATATGACAAATGAAATAGTAATTTTAACTTTCTAAGAAAGTTAAGTTTAAAATGTTACAAAGTTTCAATAAGTTTTATCGCAAAGACAATTTTAGAAACATATCTTTAAAATTAAGCAAAGCGCAAAATTGGCAAAGTTCCTAAGATATGACAAATGAAATAGTAATTTTAACTTTCTAAGAAAGTTAAGTTTAAAATGTTACAAAGTTTCAATAAGTTTTATCGCAGACAATTTTAGAAACATAACTTTAAAATTAAGCAAAGCGCAAAATTGGCAAAGTTCCTAAGATATGACAAATGAAATAGTAATTTGAACTTTCTAAGAAAGTTAAGTTTAAAATGTTACAAAGTTTCAATAAGTTTTATCGCAAAGACAATTTTAGAAACATATCTTTAAAATTAAGCAAAGCGCAAAATTGACAAAGTTCCTAAGATATGACAAATGAAATAGTAATTTTAACTTTCTAAGAAAGTTAAGTTTAAAATGTTACAAAGTTTCAATAAGTTTTATCGCAAAGACAATTTTAGAAACATAACTTTAAAATTAAGCAAAGTGCAAAATTGGCAAAGTTGCTAAGATATGACAAATGAAATAGTAATTTTAACTTTCTAAGAAAGTTAAGTTTAAAATGTTACAAAGTTTCAATAAGTTTTATCGCAAAGACAATTTTAGAAACATATCTTTAAAATTAAGCAAAGCGCAAAATTGGCAAAGTTCCTAAGATTTGACAAATGAAATAGTAATTTTAACTTTCTAAGAAAGTTAAGTTTAAAATGTTACAAAGTTTCAATAAGTTTTATCGCAAAGACAATTTTAGAAACATAACTTTAAAATTTAGCAAAGCGCAAAATTGGCAAAGTTGCTAAGATATGACAAATGAAATAGTAATTTTAACTTTCTAAGAAAGTTAAGTTTAAAATGTTACAAAGTTTCAATAAGTTTTATCGCAAAGACAATTTTAGAAACATATCTTTAAAATTAAGCAAAGCGCAAAATTGGCAAAGTTCCTAAGATATGAAAATGAAATAGTAATTTGAACTTTCTAAGAAAGTTAAGTTTAAAATGTTACAAAGTTTCAATAAGTTTTATCGCAAAGACAATTTTAGAAACATATCTTTAAAATTAAGCAAAGCGCAAAATTGGCAAAGTTCCTAAGATATGACAAATGAAATAGTAATTTGAACTTTCTAAGAAAGTTAAGTTTAAAATGTTACAAAGTTTCAATAAGTTTTATCGCAAAGACAATTTTAGAAACATACCTTTAAAATTAAGCAAAGCGCAAAATTGGCAAAGTTCCTAAGATATGACAAATGAAATAGTAATTTGAACTTTCTAAGAAAGTTAAGTTTAAAATGTTACAAAGTTTCAATAAGTTTTATCGCAAAGACAATTTTAGAAACATAACTTTAAAATTAAGCAAAGTGCAAAATTGGCAAAGTTCCTAAGATATGACAAATGAAATAGTAATTTTAACTTTCTAAGAAAGTTAAGTTTAAAATGTTACAAAGTTTCAATAAGTTTTATCGCAAAGACAATTTTAGAAACATATCTTTAAAATTAAGCAAAGCGCAAAATTGACAAAGTTCCTAAGATATGACAAATGAAATAGTAATTTTAACTTTCTAAGAAAGTTAAGTTTAAAATGTTACAAAGTTTCAATAAGTTTTATCGCAAAGACAATTTTAGAAACATATCTTTAAAATTAAGCAAAGCGCAAAATTGGCAAAGTTCCTAAGATATGAAAATGAAATAGTAATTTGAACTTTCTAAGAAAGTTAAGTTTAAAATGTTACAAAGTTTCAATAAGTTTTATCGCAAAGACAATTTTAGAAACATATCTTTAAAATTAAGCAAAGCGCAAAATTGGCAAAGTTCCTAAGATATGACAAATGAAATAGTAATTTGAACTTTCTAAGAAAGTTAAGTTTAAAATGTTACAAAGTTTCAATAAGTTTTATCGCAAAGACAATTTTAGAAACATACCTTTAAAATTAAGCAAAGCGCAAAATTGGCAAAGTTCCTAAGATATGACAAATGAAATAGTAATTTGAACTTTCTAAGAAAGTTAAGTTTAAAATGTTACAAAGTTTCAATAAGTTTTATCGCAAAGACAATTTTAGAAACATAACTTTAAAATTAAGCAAAGTGCAAAATTGGCAAAGTTCCTAAGATATGACAAATGAAATAGTAATTTTAACTTTCTAAGAAAGTTAAGTTTAAAATGTTACAAAGTTTCAATAAGTTTTATCGCAAAGACAATTTTAGAAACATATCTTTAAAATTAAGCAAAGCGCAAAATTGACAAAGTTCCTAAGATATGACAAATGAAATAGTAATTTTAACTTTCTAAGAAAGTTAAGTTTAAAATGTTACAAAGTTTCAATAAGTTTTATCGCAAAGACAATTTTAGAAACATAACTTTAAAATTAAGCAAAGTGCAAAATTGGCAAAGTTGCTAAGATATGACAAATGAAATAGTAATTTTAACTTTCTAAGAAAGTTAAGTTTAAAATGTTACAAAGTTTCAATAAGTTTTATCGCAAAGACAATTTTAGAAACATAACTTTAAAATTAAGCAAAGCGCAAAATTGGCAAAGTTCCTAAGATATGACAAATGAAATAGTAATTTGAACTTTCTAAGAAAGTTAAGTTTAAAATGTTACAAAGTTTCAATAAGTTTTATCGCAAAGACAATTTTAGAAACATAACTTTAAAATTAAGCAAAGTGCAAAATTGGCAAAGTTCCTAAGATATGACAAATGAAATAGTAATTTTAACTTTCTAAGAAAGTTAAGTTTAAAATGTTACAAAGTTTCAATAAGTTTTATCGCAAAGACAATTTTAGAAACATATCTTTAAAATTAAGCAAAGCGCAAAATTGACAAAGTTCCTAAGATATGACAAATGAAATAGTAATTTTAACTTTCTAAGAAAGTTAAGTTTAAAATGTTACAAAGTTTCAATAAGTTTTATCGCAAAGACAATTTTAGAAACATATCTTTAAAATTAAGCAAAGCGCAAAATTGGCAAAGTTCCTAAGATATGAAAATGAAATAGTAATTTGAACTTTCTAAGAAAGTTAAGTTTAAAATGTTACAAAGTTTCAATAAGTTTTATCGCAAAGACAATTTTAGAAACATATCTTTAAAATTAAGCAAAGCGCAAAATTGGCAAAGTTCCTAAGATATGACAAATGAAATAGTAATTTGAACTTTCTAAGAAAGTTAAGTTTAAAATGTTACAAAGTTTCAATAAGTTTTATCGCAAAGACAATTTTAGAAACATACCTTTAAAATTAAGCAAAGCGCAAAATTGGCAAAGTTCCTAAGATATGACAAATGAAATAGTAATTTGAACTTTCTAAGAAAGTTAAGTTTAAAATGTTACAAAGTTTCAATAAGTTTTATCGCAAAGACAATTTTAGAAACATAACTTTAAAATTAAGCAAAGTGCAAAATTGGCAAAGTTCCTAAGATATGACAAATGAAATAGTAATTTTAACTTTCTAAGAAAGTTAAGTTTAAAATGTTACAAAGTTTCAATAAGTTTTATCGCAAAGACAATTTTAGAAACATATCTTTAAAATTAAGCAAAGCGCAAAATTGACAAAGTTCCTAAGATATGACAAATGAAATAGTAATTTTAACTTTCTAAGAAAGTTAAGTTTAAAATGTTACAAAGTTTCAATAAGTTTTATCGCAAAGACAATTTTAGAAACATAACTTTAAAATTAAGCAAAGTGCAAAATTGGCAAACTTGCTAAGATATGACAAATGAAATAGTAATTTTAACTTTCTAAGAAAGTTAAGTTTAAAATGTTACAAAGTTTCAATAAGTTTTATCGCAAAGACAATTTTAGAAACATAACTTTAAAATTAAGCAAAGCGCAAAATTGGCAAAGTTCCTAAGATATGACAAATGAAATAGTAATTTGAACTTTCTAAGAAAGTTAAGTTTAAAATGTTACAAAGTTTCAATAAGTTTTATCGCAAAGACAATTTTAGAAACATATATTTAAAATTAAGCAAAGCGCAAAATTGGCAAAGTTCCTAAGATATGACAAATGAAATAGTAATTTTAACTTTCTAAGAAAGTTAAGTTTAAAATGTTACAAAGTTTCAATAAGTTTTATCGCAAAGACAATTTTAGAAACATATCTTTAAAATTAAGCAAAGCGCAAAATTGGCAAAGTTCCTAAGATTTGACAAATGAAATAGTAATTTTAACTTTCTAAGAAAGTTAAGTTTAAAATGTTACAAAGTTTCAATAAGTTTTATCGCAAAGACAATTTTAGAAACATATCTTTAAAATTAAGCAAAGCGCAAAATTGGCAAAGTTCCTAAGATATGACAAATGAAATAGTAATTTGAACTTTCTAAGAAAGTTAAGTTTAAAATGTTACAAAGTTTCAATAAGTTTTATCGCAAAGACAATTTTAGAAACATAACTTTAAAATTAAGCAAAGTGCAAAATTGGCAAAGTTCCTAAGATATGACAAATGAAATAGTAATTTTAACTTTCTAAGAAAGTTAAGTTTAAAATGTTACAAAGTTTCAATAAGTTTTATCGCAAAGACAATTTTAGAAACATATCTTTAAAATTAAGCAAAGCGCAAAATTGACAAAGTTCCTAAGATATGACAAATGAAATAGTAATTTTAACTTTCTAAGAAAGTTAAGTTTAAAATGTTACAAAGTTTCAATAAGTTTTATCGCAAAGACAATTTTAGAAACATAACTTTAAAATTAAGCAAAGTGCAAAATTGGCAAAGTTGCTAAGATATGACAAATGAAATAGTAATTTTAACTTTCTAAGAAAGTTAAGTTTAAAATGTTACAAAGTTTCAATAAGTTTTATCGCAAAGACAATTTTAGAAACATAACTTTAAAATTAAGCAAAGCGCAAAATTGGCAAAGTTCCTAAGATATGACAAATGAAATAGTAATTTGAACTTTCTAAGAAAGTTAAGTTTAAAATGTTACAAAGTTTCAATAAGTTTTATCGCAAAGACAATTTTAGAAACATATATTTAAAATTAAGCAAAGCGCAAAATTGGCAAAGTTCCTAAGATATGACAAATGAAATAGTAATTTTAACTTTCTAAGAAAGTTAAGTTTAAAATGTTACAAAGTTTCAATAAGTTTTATCGCAAAGACAATTTTAGAAACATATCTTTAAAATTAAGCAAAGCGCAAAATTGGCAAAGTTCCTAAGATTTGACAAATGAAATAGTAATTTGAACTTTCTAAGAAAGTTAAGTTTAAAATGTTACAAAGTTTCAATAAGTTTTATCGCAAAGACAATTTTAGAAACATATCTTTAAAATTAAGCAAAGCGCAAAATTGGCAAAGTTCCTAAGATTTGACAAATGAAATAGTAATTTTAACTTTCTAAGAAAGTTAAGTGTAAAATGTTACAAAGTTTCAATATGTTTTATCGCAAAGACAATTTTAGAAACATATCTTTAAAATTAAGCAAAGCGCAAAATTGGCAAAGTTCCTAAGATATGACAAATGAAATAGTAATTTTAACTTTCTAAGAAAGTTAAGTTTAAAATGTTACAAAGTTTCAATAAGTTTTATCGCAAAGACAATTTTAGAAACATAACTTTAAAATTAAGCAAAGCGCAAAATTGGCAAAGTTCCTAAGATATGAAAATGAAATAGTAATTTGAACTTTCTAAGAAAGTTAAGTTTAAAATGTTACAAAGTTTCAATAAGTTTTATCGCAAAGACAATTTTAGAAACATATCTTTAAAATTAAGCAAAGCGCAAAATTGGCAAAGTTCCTAAGATATGACAAATGAAATAGTAATTTGAACTTTCTAAGAAAGTTAAGTTTAAAATGTTACAAAGTTTCAATAAGTTTTATCGCAAAGACAATTTTAGAAACATACCTTTAAAATTAAGCAAAGCGCAAAATTGGCAAAGTTCCTAAGATATGACAAATGAAATAGTAATTTGAACTTTCTAAGAAAGTTAAGTTTAAAATGTTACAAAGTTTCAATAAGTTTTATCGCAAAGACAATTTTAGAAACATAACTTTAAAATTAAGCAAAGTGCAAAATTGGCAAAGTTCCTAAGATATGACAAATGAAATAGTAATTTGAACTTTCTAAGAAAGTTAAGTTTAAAATGTTACAAAGTTTCAATAAGTTTTATCGCAAAGACAATTTTAGAAACATAACTTTAAAATTAAGCAAAGCGCAAAATTGACAAAGTTCCTAAGATATGACAAATGAAATAGTAATTTGAACTTTCTAAGAAAGTTAAGTTTAAAATGTTACAAAGTTTCAATAAGTTTTATCGCAAAGACAATTTTAGAAACATATCTTTAAAATTAAGCAAAGCGCAAAATTGACAAAGTTCCTAAGATATGACAAATGAAATAGTAATTTTAACTTTCTAAGAAAGTTAAGTTTAAAATGTTACAAAGTTTCAATAAGTTTTATCGCAAAGACAATTTTAGAAACATATCTTTAAAATTAAGCAAAGCGCAAAATTGGCAAAGTTCCTAAGATATGACAAATGAAATAGTAATTTTAACTTTCTAAGAAAGTTAAGTTTAAAATGTTACAAAGTTTCAATAAGTTTTATCGCAAAGACAATTTTAGAAACATATCTTTAAAATTAAGCAAAGCGCAAAATTGGCAAAGTTCCTAAGATATGACAAATGAAATAGTAATTTGAACTTTCTAAGAAAGTTAAGTTTAAAATGTTACAAAGTTTCAATAAGTTTTATCGCAAAGACAATTTTAGAAACATAACTTTAAAATTAAGCAAAGTGCAAAATTGGCAAAGTTGCTAAGATATGACAAATGAAATAGTAATTTGAACTTTCTAAGAAAGTTAAGTTTAAAATGTTACAAAGTTTCAATAAGTTTTATCGCAAAGACAATTTTAGAAACATATCTTTAAAATTAAGCAAAGCGCAAAATTGGCAAAGTTCCTAAGATATGACAAATGAAATAGTAATTTTAACTTTCTAAGAAAGTTAAGTTTAAAATGTTACAAAGTTTGAATAAGTTTTATCGCAAAGACAATTTTAGAAACATAACTTTAAAATTCAGCAAAGCGCAAAATTGGCAAAGTTCCTAAGATATGACAAATGAAATAGTAATTTGAACTTTCTAAGAAAGTTAAGTTTAAAATGTTACAAAGTTTCAATAAGTTTTATCGCAAAGACAATTTTAGAAACATATCTTTAAAATTAAGCAAAGCGCAAAATTGACAAAGTTCCTAAGATATGACAAATGAAATAGTAATTTTAACTTTCTAAGAAAGTTAAGTTTAAAATGTTACAAAGTTTCAATAAGTTTTATCGCAAAGACAATTTTAGAAACATACCTTTAAAATTAAGCAAAGTGCAAAATTGGCAAAGTTGCTAAGATATGACAAATGAAATAGTAATTTTAACTTTCTAAGAAAGTTAAGTTTAAAATGTTACAAAGTTTCAATAAGTTTTATCGCAAAGACAATTTTAGAAACATAACCTTAAAATTTAGCAAAGCGCAAAATTGGCAAAGTTGCTAAGATATGACAAATGAAATAGTAATTTTAACTTTCTAAGAAAGTTAAGTTTAAAATGTTACAAAGTTTCAATAAGTTTTATCGCAAAGACAATTTTAGAAACATATCTTTAAAATTAAGCAAAGCGCAAAATTGGCAAAGTTCCTAAGATATGACAAATGAAATAGTAATTTTAACTTTCTAAGAAAGTTAAGTTTAAAATGTTACAAAGTTTCAATAAGTTTTATCGCAAAGACAATTTTAGAAACATATCTTTAAAATTAAGCAAAGCGCAAAATTGGCAAAGTTCCTAAGATATGACAAATGAAATAGTAATTTGAACTTTCTAAGAAAGTTAAGTTTAAAATGTTACAAAGTTTCAATAAGTTTTATCGCAAAGACAATTTTAGAAACATAACTTTAAAATTAAGCAAAGTGCAAAATTGGCAAAGTTGCTAAGATATGACAAATGAAATAGTAATTTTAACTTTCTAAGAAAGTTAAGTTTAAAATGTTACAAAGTTTCAATAAGTTTTATCGCAAAGACAATTTTAGAAACATAACTTTAAAATTAAGCAAAGCGCAAAATTGGCAAAGTTCCTAAGATATGACAAATGAAATAGTAATTTGAACTTTCTAAGAAAGTTAAGTTTAAAATGTTACAAAGTTTCAATAAGTTTTATCGCAAAGACAATTTTAGAAACATATCTTTAAAATTAAGCAAAGCGCAAAATTGGCAAAGTTCCTAAGATATGACAAATGAAATAGTAATTTTAACTTTCTAAGAAAGTTAAGTTTAAAATGTTACAAAGTTTCAATAAGTTTTATCGCAAAGACAATTTTAGAAACATAACTTTAAAATTAAGCAAAGCGCAAAATTGGCAAAGTTCCTAAGATATGACAAATGAAATAGTAATTTGAACTTTCTAAGAAAGTTAAGTTTAAAATGTTACAAAGTTTCAATAAGTTTTATCGCAAAGACAATTTTAGAAACATATCTTTAAAATTAAGCAAAGCGCAAAATTGACAAAGTTCCTAAGATATGACAAATGAAATAGTAATTTTAACTTTCTAAGAAAGTTAAGTTTAAAATGTTACAAAGTTTCAATAAGTTTTATCGCAAAGACAATTTTAGAAACATAACTTTAAAATTAAGCAAAGTGCAAAATTGGCAAAGTTGCTAAGATATGACAAATGAAATAGTAATTTTAACTTTCTAAGAAAGTTAAGTTTAAAATGTTACAAAGTTTCAATAAGTTTTATCGCAAAGACAATTTTAGAAACATAACCTTAAAATTTAGCAAAGCGCAAAATTGGCAAAGTTGCTAAGATATGACAAATGAAATAGTAATTTTAACTTTCTAAGAAAGTTAAGTTTAAAATGTTACAAAGTTTCAATAAGTTTTATCGCAAAGACAATTTTAGAAACATATCTTTAAAATTAAGCAAAGCGCAAAATTGGCAAAGTTCCTAAGATATGAAAATGAAATAGTAATTTGAACTTTCTAAGAAAGTTAAGTTTAAAATGTTACAAAGTTTCAATAAGTTTTATCGCAAAGACAATTTTAGAAACATATCTTTAAAATTAAGCAAAGCGCAAAATTGGCAAAGTTCCTAAGATATGACAAATGAAATAGTAATTTTAACTTTCTAAGAAAGTTAAGTTTAAAATGTTACAAAGTTTCAATAAGTTTTATCGCAAAGACAATTTTAGAAACATAACTTTAAAATTAAGCAAAGTGCAAAATTGGCAAAGTTGCTAAGATATGACAAATGAAATAGTAATTTTAACTTTCTAAGAAAGTTAAGTTTAAAATGTTACAAAGTTTCAATAAGTTTTATCGCAAAGACAATTTTAGAAACATATCTTTAAAATTAAGCAAAGCGCAAAATTGGCAAAGTTCCTAAGATATGACAAATGAAATAGTAATTTTAACTTTCTAAGAAAGTTAAGTTTAAAATGTTACAAAGTTTCAATAAGTTTTATCGCAAAGACAATTTTAGAAACATAACTTCAAAATTAAGCAAAGCGCAAAATTGGCAAAGTTCCTAAGATATGACAAATGAAATAGTAATTTGAACTTTCTAAGAAAGTTAAGTTTAAAATGTTACAAAGTTTCAATAAGTTTTATCGCAAAGACAATTTTAGAAACATATCTTTAAAATTAAGCAAAGCGCAAAATTGACAAAGTTCCTAAGATATGACAAATGAAATAGTAATTTTAACTTTCTAAGAAAGTTAAGTTTAAAATGTTACAAAGTTTCAATAAGTTTTATCGCAAAGACAATTTTAGAAACATAACTTTAAAATTAAGCAAAGTGCAAAATTGGCAAAGTTGCTAAGATATGACAAATGAAATAGTAATTTTAACTTTCTAAGAAAGTTAAGTTTAAAATGTTACAAAGTTTCAATAAGTTTTATCGCAAAGACAATTTTAGAAACATATCTTTAAAATTAAGCAAAGCGCAAAATTGGCAAAGTTCCTAAGATTTGACAAATGAAATAGTAATTTTAACTTTCTAAGAAAGTTAAGTTTAAAATGTTACAAAGTTTCAATAAGTTTTATCGCAAAGACAATTTTAGAAACATAACTTTAAAATTTAGCAAAGCGCAAAATTGGCAAAGTTGCTAAGATATGACAAATGAAATAGTAATTTTAACTTTCTAAGAAAGTTAAGTTTAAAATGTTACAAAGTTTCAATAAGTTTTATCGCAAAGACAATTTTAGAAACATATCTTTAAAATTAAGCAAAGCGCAAAATTGGCAAAGTTCCTAAGATATGAAAATGAAATAGTAATTTGAACTTTCTAAGAAAGTTAAGTTTAAAATGTTACAAAGTTTCAATAAGTTTTATCGCAAAGACAATTTTAGAAACATATCTTTAAAATTAAGCAAAGCGCAAAATTGGCAAAGTTCCTAAGATATGACAAATGAAATAGTAATTTGAACTTTCTAAGAAAGTTAAGTTTAAAATGTTACAAAGTTTCAATAAGTTTTATCGCAAAGACAATTTTAGAAACATACCTTTAAAATTAAGCAAAGCGCAAAATTGGCAAAGTTCCTAAGATATGACAAATGAAATAGTAATTTGAACTTTCTAAGAAAGTTAAGTTTAAAATGTTACAAAGTTTCAATAAGTTTTATCGCAAAGACAATTTTAGAAACATAACTTTAAAATTAAGCAAAGTGCAAAATTGGCAAAGTTCCTAAGATATGACAAATGAAATAGTAATTTTAACTTTCTAAGAAAGTTAAGTTTAAAATGTTACAAAGTTTCAATAAGTTTTATCGCAAAGACAATTTTAGAAACATATCTTTAAAATTAAGCAAAGCGCAAAATTGACAAAGTTCCTAAGATATGACAAATGAAATAGTAATTTTAACTTTCTAAGAAAGTTAAGTTTAAAATGTTACAAAGTTTCAATAAGTTTTATCGCAAAGACAATTTTAGAAACATAACTTTAAAATTAAGCAAAGCGCAAAATTGGCAAAGTTCCTAAGATATGACAAATGAAATAGTAATTTGAACTTTCTAAGAAAGTTAAGTTTAAAATGTTACAAAGTTTCAATAAGTTTTATCGCAAAGACAATTTTAGAAACATAACTTTAAAATTAAGCAAAGTGCAAAATTGGCAAAGTTCCTAAGATATGACAAATGAAATAGTAATTTGAACTTTCTAAGAAAGTTAAGTTTAAAATGTTACAAAGTTTCAATAAGTTTTATCGCAAAGACAATTTTAGAAACATAACTTTAAAATTAAGCAAAGCGCAAAATTGACAAAGTTCCTAAGATATGACAAATGAAATAGTAATTTGAACTTTCTAAGAAAGTTAAGTTTAAAATGTTACAAAGTTTCAATAAGTTTTATCGCAAAGACAATTTTAGAAACATATCTTTAAAATTAAGCAAAGCGCAAAATTGACAAAGTTCCTAAGATATGACAAATGAAATAGTAATTTTAACTTTCTAAGAAAGTTAAGTTTAAAATGTTACAAAGTTTCAATAAGTTTTATCGCAAAGACAATTTTAGAAACATATCTTTAAAATTAAGCAAAGCGCAAAATTGGCAAAGTTCCTAAGATATGACAAATGAAATAGTAATTTTAACTTTCTAAGAAAGTTAAGTTTAAAATGTTACAAAGTTTCAATAAGTTTTATCGCAAAGACAATTTTAGAAACATATCTTTAAAATTAAGCAAAGCGCAAAATTGGCAAAGTTCCTAAGATATGACAAATGAAATAGTAATTTGAACTTTCTAAGAAAGTTAAGTTTAAAATGTTACAAAGTTTCAATAAGTTTTATCGCAAAGACAATTTTAGAAACATAACTTTAAAATTAAGCAAAGTGCAAAATTGGCAAAGTTGCTAAGATATGACAAATGAAATAGTAATTTTAACTTTCTAAGAAAGTTAAGTTTAAAATGTTACAAAGTTTCAATAAGTTTTATCGCAAAGACAATTTTAGAAACATAACTTTAAAATTAAGCAAAGCGCAAAATTGGCAAAGTTCCTAAGATATGACAAATGAAATAGTAATTTGAACTTTCTAAGAAAGTTAAGTTTAAAATGTTACAAAGTTTCAATAAGTTTTATCGCAAAGACAATTTTAGAAACATATCTTTAAAATTAAGCAAAGCGCAAAATTGGCAAAGTTCCTAAGATATGACAAATGAAATAGTAATTTTAACTTTCTAAGAAAGTTAAGTTTAAAATGTTACAAAGTTTCAATAAGTTTTATCGCAAAGACAATTTTAGAAACATAACTTTAAAATTAAGCAAAGCGCAAAATTGGCAAAGTTCCTAAGATATGACAAATGAAATAGTAATTTGAACTTTCTAAGAAAGTTAAGTTTAAAATGTTACAAAGTTTCAATAAGTTTTATCGCAAAGACAATTTTAGAAACATATCTTTAAAATTAAGCAAAGCGCAAAATTGACAAAGTTCCTAAGATATGACAAATGAAATAGTAATTTTAACTTTCTAAGAAAGTTAAGTTTAAAATGTTACAAAGTTTCAATAAGTTTTATCGCAAAGACAATTTTAGAAACATAACTTTAAAATTAAGCAAAGTGCAAAATTGGCAAAGTTGCTAAGATATGACAAATGAAATAGTAATTTTAACTTTCTAAGAAAGTTAAGTTTAAAATGTTACAAAGTTTCAATAAGTTTTATCGCAAAGACAATTTTAGAAACATATCTTTAAAATTAAGCAAAGCGCAAAATTGGCAAAGTTCCTAAGATTTGACAAATGAAATAGTAATTTTAACTTTCTAAGAAAGTTAAGTTTAAAATGTTACAAAGTTTCAATAAGTTTTATCGCAAAGACAATTTTAGAAACATATCTTTAAAATTAAGCAAAGCGCAAAATTGGCAAAGTTCCTAAGATATGAAAATGAAATAGTAATTTGAACTTTCTAAGAAAGTTAAGTTTAAAATGTTACAAAGTTTCAATAAGTTTTATCGCAAAGACAATTTTAGAAACATATCTTTAAAATTAAGCAAAGCGCAAAATTGGCAAAGTTCCTAAGATATGACAAATGAAATAGTAATTTGAACTTTCTAAGAAAGTTAAGTTTAAAATGTTACAAAGTTTCAATAAGTTTTATCGCAAAGACAATTTTAGAAACATATCTTTAAAATTAAGCAAAGCGCAAAATTGACAAAGTTCCTAAGATATGACAAATGAAATAGTAATTTTAACTTTCTAAGAAAGTTAAGTTTAAAATGTTACAAAGTTTCAATAAGTTTTATCGCAAAGACAATTTTAGAAACATAACTTTAAAATTAAGCAAAGTGCAAAATTGGCAAAGTTGCTAAGATATGACAAATGAAATAGTAATTTTAACTTTCTAAGAAAGTTAAGTTTAAAATGTTACAAAGTTTCAATAAGTTTTATCGCAAAGACAATTTTAGAAACATATCTTTAAAATTAAGCAAAGCGCAAAATTGGCAAAGTTCCTAAGATTTGACAAATGAAATAGTAATTTTAACTTTCTAAGAAAGTTAAGTTTAAAATGTTACAAAGTTTCAATAAGTTTTATCGCAAAGACAATTTTAGAAACATATCTTTAAAATTAAGCAAAGCGCAAAATTGGCAAAGTTCCTAAGATATGAAAATGAAATAGTAATTTGAACTTTCTAAGAAAGTTAAGTTTAAAATGTTACAAAGTTTCAATAAGTTTTATCGCAAAGACAATTTTAGAAACATATCTTTAAAATTAAGCAAAGCGCAAAATTGGCAAAGTTCCTAAGATATGACAAATGAAATAGTAATTTGAACTTTCTAAGAAAGTTAAGTTTAAAATGTTACAAAGTTTCAATAAGTTTTATCGCAAAGACAATTTTAGAAACATACCTTTAAAATTAAGCAAAGCGCAAAATTGGCAAAGTTCCTAAGATATGACAAATGAAATAGTAATTTGAACTTTCTAAGAAAGTTAAGTTTAAAATGTTACAAAGTTTCAATAAGTTTTATCGCAAAGACAATTTTAGAAACATAACTTTAAAATTAAGCAAAGTGCAAAATTGGCAAAGTTCCTAAGATATGACAAATGAAATAGTAATTTGAACTTTCTAAGAAAGTTAAGTTTAAAATGTTACAAAGTTACAATAAGTTTTATCGCAAAGACAATTTTAGAAACATATCTTTAAAATTAAGCAAAGCGCAAAATTGACAAAGTTCCTAAGATATGACAAATGAAATAGTAATTTTAACTTTCTAAGAAAGTTAAGTTTAAAATGTTACAAAGTTTCAATAAGTTTTATCGCAAAGACAATTTTAGAAACATAACTTTAAAATTAAGCAAAGTGCAAAATTGGCAAAGTTGCTAAGATATGACAAATGAAATAGTAATTTTAACTTTCTAAGAAAGTTAAGTTTAAAATGTTACAAAGTTTCAATAAGTTTTATCGCAAAGACAATTTTAGAAACATATCTTTAAAATTAAGCAAAGCGCAAAATTGGCAAAGTTCCTAAGATATGACAAATGAAATAGTAATTTTAACTTTCTAAGAAAGTTAAGTTTAAAATGTTACAAAGTTTCAATAAGTTTTATCGCAAAGACAATTTTAGAAACATAACTTTAAAATTAAGCAAAGCGCAAAATTGGCAAAGTTCCTAAGATATGACAAATGAAATAGTAATTTGAACTTTCTAAGAAAGTTAAGTTTAAAATGTTACAAAGTTTCAATAAGTTTTATCGCAAAGACAATTTTAGAAACATATCTTTAAAATTAAGCAAAGCGCAAAATTGACAAAGTTCCTAAGATATGACAAATGAAATAGTAATTTTAACTTTCTAAGAAAGTTAAGTTTAAAATGTTACAAAGTTTCAATAAGTTTTATCGCAAAGACAATTTTAGAAACATAACTTTAAAATTAAGCAAAGTGCAAAATTGGCAAAGTTGCTAAGATATGACAAATGAAATAGTAATTTTAACTTTCTAAGAAAGTTAAGTTTAAAATGTTACAAAGTTTCAATAAGTTTTATCGCAAAGACAATTTTAGAAACATATCTTTAAAATTAAGCAAAGCGCAAAATTGGCAAAGTTCCTAAGATTTGACAAATGAAATAGTAATTTTAACTTTCTAAGAAAGTTAAGTTTAAAATGTTACAAAGTTTCAATAAGTTTTATCGCAAAGACAATTTTAGAAACATAACTTTAAAATTTAGCAAAGCGCAAAATTGGCAAAGTTGCTAAGATATGACAAATGAAATAGTAATTTTAACTTTCTAAGAAAGTTAAGTTTAAAATGTTACAAAGTTTCAATAAGTTTTATCGCAAAGACAATTTTAGAAACATATCTTTAAAATTAAGCAAAGCGCAAAATTGGCAAAGTTCCTAAGATATGAAAATGAAATAGTAATTTGAACTTTCTAAGAAAGTTAAGTTTAAAATGTTACAAAGTTTCAATAAGTTTTATCGCAAAGACAATTTTAGAAACATATCTTTAAAATTAAGCAAAGCGCAAAATTGGCAAAGTTCCTAAGATATGACAAATGAAATAGTAATTTGAACTTTCTAAGAAAGTTAAGTTTAAAATGTTACAAAGTTTCAATAAGTTTTATCGCAAAGACAATTTTAGAAACATACCTTTAAAATTAAGCAAAGCGCAAAATTGGCAAAGTTCCTAAGATATGACAAATGAAATAGTAATTTGAACTTTCTAAGAAAGTTAAGTTTAAAATGTTACAAAGTTTCAATAAGTTTTATCGCAAAGACAATTTTAGAAACATAACTTTAAAATTAAGCAAAGTGCAAAATTGGCAAAGTTCCTAAGATATGACAAATGAAATAGTAATTTTAACTTTCTAAGAAAGTTAAGTTTAAAATGTTACAAAGTTTCAATAAGTTTTATCGCAAAGACAATTTTAGAAACATATCTTTAAAATTAAGCAAAGCGCAAAATTGACAAAGTTCCTAAGATATGACAAATGAAATAGTAATTTTAACTTTCTAAGAAAGTTAAGTTTAAAATGTTACAAAGTTTCAATAAGTTTTATCGCAAAGACAATTTTAGAAACATAACTTTAAAATTAAGCAAAGTGCAAAATTGGCAAAGTTGCTAAGATATGACAAATGAAATAGTAATTTTAACTTTCTAAGAAAGTTAAGTTTAAAATGTTACAAAGTTTCAATAAGTTTTATCGCAAAGACAATTTTAGAAACATAACTTTAAAATTAAGCAAAGCGCAAAATTGGCAAAGTTCCTAAGATATGACAAATGAAATAGTAATTTTAACTTTCTAAGAAAGTTAAGTTTAAAATGTTACAAAGTTTCAATAAGTTTTATCGCAAAGACAATTTTAGAAACATATCTTTAAAATTAAGCAAAGCGCAAAATTGACAAAGTTCCTAAGATATGACAAATGAAATAGTAATTTTAACTTTCTAAGAAAGTTAAGTTTAAAATGTTACAAAGTTTCAATAAGTTTTATCGCAAAGACAATTTTAGAAACATAACTTTAAAATTAAGCAAAGTGCAAAATTGGCAAAGTTGCTAAGATATGACAAATGAAATAGTAATTTTAACTTTCTAAGAAAGTTAAGTTTAAAATGTTACAAAGTTTCAATAAGTTTTATCGCAAAGACAATTTTAGAAACATATCTTTAAAATTAAGCAAAGCGCAAAATTGGCAAAGTTCCTAAGATTTGACAAATGAAATAGTAATTTTAACTTTCTAAGAAAGTTAAGTTTAAAATGTTACAAAGTTTCAATAAGTTTTATCGCAAAGACAATTTTAGAAACATAACTTTAAAATTTAGCAAAGCGCAAAATTGGCAAAGTTGCTAAGATATGACAAATGAAATAGTAATTTTAACTTTCTAAGAAAGTTAAGTTTAAAATGTTACAAAGTTTCAATAAGTTTTATCGCAAAGACAATTTTAGAAACATATCTTTAAAATTAAGCAAAGCGCAAAATTGGCAAAGTTCCTAAGATATGAAAATGAAATAGTAATTTGAACTTTCTAAGAAAGTTAAGTTTAAAATGTTACAAAGTTTCAATAAGTTTTATCGCAAAGACAATTTTAGAAACATATCTTTAAAATTAAGCAAAGCGCAAAATTGGCAAAGTTCCTAAGATATGACAAATGAAATAGTAATTTGAACTTTCTAAGAAAGTTAAGTTTAAAATGTTACAAAGTTTCAATAAGTTTTATCGCAAAGACAATTTTAGAAACATACCTTTAAAATTAAGCAAAGCGCAAAATTGGCAAAGTTCCTAAGATATGACAAATGAAATAGTAATTTGAACTTTCTAAGAAAGTTAAGTTTAAAATGTTACAAAGTTTCAATAAGTTTTATCGCAAAGACAATTTTAGAAACATAACTTTAAAATTAAGCAAAGTGCAAAATTGGCAAAGTTCCTAAGATATGACAAATGAAATAGTAATTTTAACTTTCTAAGAAAGTTAAGTTTAAAATGTTACAAAGTTTCAATAAGTTTTATCGCAAAGACAATTTTAGAAACATATCTTTAAAATTAAGCAAAGCGCAAAATTGACAAAGTTCCTAAGATATGACAAATGAAATAGTAATTTTAACTTTCTAAGAAAGTTAAGTTTAAAATGTTACAAAGTTTCAATAAGTTTTATCGCAAAGACAATTTTAGAAACATAACTTTAAAATTAAGCAAAGTGCAAAATTGGCAAAGTTGCTAAGATATGACAAATGAAATAGTAATTTTAACTTTCTAAGAAAGTTAAGTTTAAAATGTTACAAAGTTTCAATAAGTTTTATCGCAAAGACAATTTTAGAAACATAACTTTAAAATTAAGCAAAGCGCAAAATTGGCAAAGTTCCTAAGATATGACAAATGAAATAGAAATTTGAACTTTCTAAGAAAGTTAAGTTTAAAATGTTACAAAGTTTCAATAAGTTTTATCGCAAAGACAATTTTAGAAACATATCTTTAAAATTAAGCAAAGCGCAAAATTGGCAAAGTTCCTAAGATATGACAAATGAAATAGTAATTTTAACTTTCTAAGAAAGTTAAGTTTAAAATGTTACAAAGTTTCAATAAGTTTTATCGCAAAGACAATTTTAGAAACATATCTTTAAAATTAAGCAAAGCGCAAAATTGGCAAAGTTCCTAAGATTTGACAAATGAAATAGTAATTTTAACTTTCTAAGAAAGTTAAGTTTAAAATGTTACAAAGTTTCAATAAGTTTTATCGCAAAGACAATTTTAGAAACATAACTTTAAAATTAAGCAAAGTGCAAAATTGGCAAAGTTCCTAAGATATGACAAATGAAATAGTAATTTTAACTTTCTAAGAAAGTTAAGTTTAAAATGTTACAAAGTTTCAATAAGTTTTATCGCAAAGACAATTTTAGAAACATATCTTTAAAATTAAGCAAAGCGCAAAATTGACAAAGTTCCTAAGATATGACAAATGAAATAGTAATTTTAACTTTCTAAGAAAGTTAAGTTTAAAATGTTACAAAGTTTCAATAAGTTTTATCGCAAAGACAATTTTAGAAACATAACTTTAAAATTAAGCAAAGTGCAAAATTGGCAAAGTTGCTAAGATATGACAAATGAAATAGTAATTTTAACTTTCTAAGAAAGTTAAGTTTAAAATGTTACAAAGTTTCAATAAGTTTTATCGCAAAGACAATTTTAGAAACATATCTTTAAAATTAA
>CAUJGJ010000437.1:2500-12500 GCA_963170055.1 Halisarca cf. caerulea
CAGACACAGACACACACACACACACACACACACACGGGCACACACACGGGCACACACACGGGCACACACACACACACACACACACACACACACACACACACACACACACACAGCCCCACAATGTACAGTCAACATGCACTCGTACACACTCCTAAAACAAATCCCAACTCCTAGGACATACGTAAGCATGCATGCAGCACACAGGCAAGACTTACGTACCAACTTTCTCAATCTCTTCTATCTCTCTTAGCATCCTCCGTGGGTCCTTTGCTCTCAACACAGCTTCCCTCACTGCTTGCCTTTGTTTCTTGTTCTGTTGAAGTTATCAGAAAGCAAATTCTGTGTGTGTGCATGTGTGTGTGTGTGTGTGTGTGTGTGTGTGTGTGTGTGTGTGTGTGTGTGTGTGTGTGTGTGTGTGTGTGTGTGTGTGTGTGTGTGCATACACACCTTAGCTTACAAGTATGTATGTAAATACATATGTATGTACTTAGCAAGGCATGTTCATTGCAGACAGCTAGCACGGATGAAAGTCTTTGGAACTGAACTCATACATATGTACGTAAGTTGTTCAGAAAACTGTAAGGTCTCCGATTCACTACTAATATCTTGCATATCATTTCTGTATGACGTACATACGTACCTAAGCAGGCCTACACATGCACAGGTACGTACAATAGTTGCATCGGCATATGGTATCAGATGACAATAAGTACTGCAAGTTGCTCCAAAAGCAAATAAATGATTTGAGTACCTACAACCCTACCTTTCTTAATTCTTTTCTTCTGGACTCCTTTCCTGTTTAGCAAAATAAAATGAAAGCACGTGCTAAAAGTCTCATTTAATAGCATGGCTAATAACTATAGTTTAAAAGCTAGTGAAAGCATGTTTCAAGCTAGCACAGTGAAATTATGAAAGAACACAAAGTGTACTGACTCCATTGGTCCGTTGGATTCATAAATTTTCCGCTCTTGGTCGTTTTTATGGACCTCTTTCCCATCTTCTTGATCCTCGCCTCGATCCGATTGCAACAAGAGAGGATTTCCCCTAATTTATATCAAAGGGCGTGGTTACACAAAAAACCGTTGGAGATGGAAGGTATTTCTATGAAGAAAGCTGTCATCGAGAGAAAGCTAGAGCAGGTAAGGCACTTCCAAGGAACTTGTATCAGTTACGTTGTAGTGGTTCAAAGTAGTAATTTTGGCCGGCAATGACCACCCAGTAAAACATCAAGGGGGTTTTCTGCTTGGTTCTTTACATAAACTAACCAGGTTAGCAATTCTCTCTCTCAGACCGATGAGAAGATTGAAGAACTTGAACAGAGCCTAAAAAGAAGTGACGAGCTAGCAAAGTCAATGGTCAG
The DNA here is from genome assembly GCA_963170055.1 of Halisarca cf. caerulea. Lineage (NCBI taxonomy): Eukaryota > Metazoa > Porifera > Demospongiae > Chondrillida > Halisarcidae > Halisarca > Halisarca cf. caerulea. The sequence goes on from CAUJGJ010000437.1 coordinate 3,861, forward strand.
TATGTCTGTGTACATGTTGTCTACTGTGTTGGATGTAGAGTGTTGGTGAGGTCTGCCTGTTGGGGTGGTGTAGAGCACTCTGAGGAACACTCTATACCAGTATAGAATGTCTATGCTTAGATTATCTTTGGTTTATAGATATTATGAATGATCTCACTCTGTAGTGTGTGTGTGTGTGTGTGTGTGTGTGTGTGTGTGTGTGTGTGTGTGTGATTCACTTCCCTTGTGTTTGGATGTATCAATAGTGTGGCATTTTGGAGTCCTTCAATGAACGTTTGAAGAAGTTGGAAGACACCATTAAACCGATCCATGATGAGACAACCCGACTAAAACGTCTTCAAGGAAGTATCCAATAGATCTTCTGCAGTGTGTGTGGGCGTGTGTGTGTGGGGGGGTGGGTGTCCATATGTGTCTGTGCGTGTGCGTATTTGCACTCATGTACTGTACTTTACGATCTTTTGAACTATGGATATTAGTACATACACTGGCAGTGATCTACTCTGAGGTCCAAAGCTCCTATTTGTGTTCTTGGATTGCTGTTTGCGTTGCAGCTACCTACCTATATTGTTGACCCACAGACGTGCGTATTTTGAGCAGTACATAGGTACAGTATGTACTGCGCCATGATATATTGTTTTCTCCTTTATTTCTGTACTCACTCTTCATTTGTTTCATGTGTGTATGTACGCACACATGTATGTACATACGTATATGCAAAAGTGCTTTTTCAAACTTACTACTGCATATCTGTTATTTGTTACTGATCGTTTAACTCTCTTGTTTGTTTATCCATCATGAGTTAGAATCAATAGATTTCTAGTCAATACAAGTGTACAAAATATTATGTACGTATGTATGCACCAATGTATGTACATACCTAGGTGTGTGTGTGTGTGTGTGTGTGTGTGTGTGTGTGTGTGTGTGTGTGTGTGTGTGTGTGTGTGTGTGTGTGTGTGTGTGTGTGTGTGTGTGTGTGTGTGTGTGTGTGTGTGTGTGTGTGTGTGTGTGTGTGTGTGTGTGTGTGTGTGTGTGTGTGTGTGTGTGTGTGTGTGTGTGTGTGTGTGTGTGTGTGTGTGTGTGTGTGTGTGTGTGTGTGTGTGTGTGTGTGTGTGTGTGTGTGTGTGTGTGTGTGTGTGTGTGTGTGTGTGTGTGTGTGTGTGTGTGTGTGTGTGTGTGTGTGTGTGTGTGTGTGTGTGTGTGTGTGTGTGTGTGTGTGTGTGTGTGTGTGTGTGTGTGTGTGTGTGTGTGTGTGTGTGTGTGTGTGTGTGTGTGTGTGTGTGTGTGTGTGTGTGGTTATGCATAGGTTAGTAATGTCCTTGACATGTGGTGTCAGATGTGGACAAGACCATGAATGCCATTGACAGAGTCCTGGCACTACACAAGCTGCCAGAAGAGGTGGAGGAGCAGATTCGTGACGGGTAAGTGCTGAGCACTGTAGTCTACATATGTAAGTATGTGACTGCTCAACTGACTGGTCAGTTTGCAAAATATTTGAACATGGAGGTTCAAGTGGATGACTGTGTACGTATGTATGTATGTATACTGTAGATACAAATGCATGTAACCCTCTTAATACCAAACTCAAGGAACTTACGTTCATACTGATCTGGACTTGAAACACATTTTGTCTTAGAGAATTTTCGTATTAAGAGAGTTTTCTTGAGTGGGTACTGCTGTATGTATGTTTATACATACATACATACAGTATTGTATTGTGTATTGTATTGTATGTACATTATTAGAACTTGGATAGAACGTACGTAAGTACCCTCAAGGGAAGGCAAAATTGGTACTCACTATCAGAGGTGCTTACTGTCCAAGGTGTTGTCAATGGTATTGCATGAGGTAGGGGCAGAGCAATGAGTACTTACTCTTCAGGAGTACTCACTAATCCAGGTACAGGGGAACTTAGTTAGTAAGTACCTGGTTTAGTACATACTCCTGGATATTAAGTACTCCTCATTCTGTCCCCGTGTATACCTCATGTACATACGTAAATCAACCCTGATAGTAAGTACCTCTGATAAGTACTAATTGTGTGTTCCCTTCAAGGTACATACGTGCTTAGCAAGCTTAACTGTACTTACTAACAGAGTTTGATTGTACGTAGTTGATGTTGATGTTCCTTTTGGTGGTGTAGGGAGAGGGTGAACATTTGTGGAGTACAAGGAAGTGTGGAGAGGTACCTCAAGATCATGGACCAGCTCAAGAATGCTATAGATTTCTTTGAGAAGAGTAACATTCACAGTATGGAAGCCAGCACAGCTGTGAGCTACATGCACCAGACACGGTGCATTCACTTGTCTGGTACATGGTGCATTCACTCGTCTGGTACATGGTGCATTCACTCATCTGGTACATGGTGCATTCACTCGTCTGGTACATGGTGCATTCACTCGTCTGGTACATGGTACATTCACTCGTCTGGTACATGGTGCAGTCACTCGTCTGGTACATGGTGCATTCACTCATCTGGTACATGGTGCATTCACTCGTCTGGTACATGGTGCAGTCACTCATCTGGTACATGGTGCATTCACTCATCTGGTACATGGTACATTCACTCATCTGGAACATGGTTTTCAGCAACATATGGCGACTCTGTGGGTGTTGGAGTCATTTCACAATCATTTTCATTGTGCAGTGGTAATGTAGTACCTATTTTCCTATCCAAAACCACGTACGTACCAGCGCAGCCAAGTGTATGCATACGTATATACATACATACATTTATAATCATTTGTCTGTGTTCCATATAGACAACATTGATGTACATACGTATATACTGTAATGTTGTCAACACACCCACTCACTGTGTGTCAGTATTGCTACTGATACACATCTGCTGTATGCTCTCTATTGCATTCATAGCACACCTAGCAGCACATGTGTGTGCGTGCGCACACACACACACGTATGCACACACAGACACACACACGCACACACACACACACACACACACACACACACACACACACACACACACACACACACACACACACAACTTACTGTATATATGTACATACCTCCTATTCTTAATATCTACAGAGAACGCTCTATGATACTGGGCTCAAAGCTCTAGCTAGGGACTTTCGCAGTCAGCTCCAGAGAAACTCTGATCCTGTTCCGGTTTCTATGCTACTGGACCTTGTGGACTTACCAGTCAATGAAGGTAGCAGCTATACCTTTGTGCATGTATGTACGTATGTACGTACATACCTTGTTATATGTATTTTAAATAGTCTATGCTCTGGCTGACCTGATTGTGTGTGTATGTGCATGTATATGTGTGTGTGTGTGTGTGTGTGTGTGTGTGTGTGTGTGTGTGTGTGTGTGTGTGTGTGTGTGTATGTGTGCAGGGCCGCATTTAGGGGGGGGGGGGCATTCCCCCCCCCCTTGGAGATCTGTTGCCCCCCTTGCAGATCTGCTGCCTCCCTAAACTTGTATCTCAACATATACACTAAGGGTTCCTGAAAGGCAGGATTTGTTGGAAAATTGATGAAAAACAAGCTTTTATGCTATAATTTTAAAATTTTTTCTCAAGACCACAGTCACCAATCCCTTAACCCCTTGAATTTTACAAAAATAGCATTGTTACCTACTGTATAATACCCCCTCCCCCCACATAGCATTGCTACCTACGTATAATACCCACCCACCACCCACCACCCACCCCCGGTCTCTGTACACCTATATACTCCCGTATTGTGTTGCCCCCCTAAGATTTCAGGAAGCTCAATTTGCCCCCCCTAGCCCCGAATCCTGTATGCAGCCCTGTTTGTGTGTGTATGTGTTCAGGTGTGTCTACGTAGGTGTCATATAGTGTTCCTACCAATGCACGTTAGTATGTACGTACATATGTATATACATACGTACGTATGTACAGTATGTATGTTTGTACATATGTACGTATATACGTATGTACAGTATGTATGTATGCACGTATGTATGTCCATGCATGCATATCTGTATGAACATGCTATCTACTGTTGCACTATGCAGCATCACATGCATGTATGTTCACAGTTAGTCAGTCTGTATGCATTATTCCTTGTACTCCCAATCCTGCAGATCCTCCCACACTGGAAACACTCAATGGTACGTGTTAGCAATATGTATGGTATGGTATGTACAGCATATTCCATATGTTGTGTCGTGATTTTGTATTTGCCTAGTATAACCCAGTAATTCCTTTCGTCTTTACGAGAGAATTGCCATCAAGTCTGTACCTGATCTTTCATTTAGGCCCGCACTGTTGATTTGGACTTGTCCTGTATAGCCAGACCCATGCTCACCCGGTGATGTCAGTCCCCAAAATGGCCGAGTAAAATTGGGTTGGCTATGCTAGACTAATAGGACAGCTCACCATACTTGTCAATTGACCGAAATGTTTTTGTGTGAATCGTGACAGATTCACAGCTGCTATTGTAGCTGGTGGTTCATTCTCTCCATTATCTCTTTCTCCCTCAGAGCGGCTGATACAGGACTTGGCTGCAGTGGCTCGCTACCTCACTGTGTGGGGGAAAGACAAAGGTGACTGGTTAGACTTTAGGATTCTTTGGTGTACATACGTACATATGTATTGAGGTGTTTTTATATTAGTCTAACAAACAACCCAACTCTGCAAGTGCCCTGGCGCCTCCTCTTGCTTGTAGGGCGCTTGTGAGAGATGGGCTAGCTTGTTAGACTATTTTACGTACATGGAACTGCATACCACTGTTGTACATACCACTTTGGCAGTTACGTATGGGGAAAGTACATACGTACATGTAACTTTTCTTCCACTTTGGCTTCACTGGACAATGATAGCATATGTACATATGTACCTGTGTATACAAATAGTATTTCTAAAATCTTTCTTTATTGGTTACGTATTCATTTCCCCCTAGTTCAAGCTTGTTTGTGTTGGCTATCTTATGTTTCTTGTTCTGCTGTAGACTTTCTAAGTGTTTATGCTCAGTTGAGATCCAGCCAAATGACAAAGTCTATGAATCAGTAAGTGTATTCGTGTGTGTGTGTGTGTGTGTGTGTGTGTGTGTGTGTGTGTGTGTGTGTATGCATGCTTGCATTCATGTGTGTGTGTGTGTGTGTGTGTGTGTGTGTGTGTGTGTGTGCATACTTGCATTCATACATATGTGTGTATGCTTACATGCATGTGTATTATGGATTGTTTGTGAATGTACAATATGTACGTGCATATCCTTCTTTGTCCTTCCTGCAGACTCAAAGATAGTCCTCAGTTTGCAGATATAATACCTCCAGTGAGTGTGTGAACTCCAGCAGGCCCTAACCCTAATCCCTAACCCTTCCTGTAACTGTAGTAGTTTACTGTTCCTTCAGCACCTTCCTGTTGGTGTAGCGAGTAGCTTCCTGTTTCTACAGTAGCTTCCTGTTCAGTGAGTAGCTTCCTGTTTCTACAGTAGCTTCCTGTTCCTGTAGTAGCTTCCTGTTCCTGTAGTAGCTTCCTTTTCTTGTAGCTGCTTCCTGTTCTTGTAGCTGCTTTCTGTTCCTGTAGTACGTAGCTTCCTGTTTCTGCAGTGGTCTGTATTGTGTTCACATCCTGTTCTGATGTACCACTGTTCCCACAGCATCACAGGAGGAATGCCACTCTCACCCGTATGGCCAATCAAGGTGTGTTCTGGTCTGTATATTTCATATCAGTCTTTTTTTGGTATCTTGTTTTACGTGAGACCCCTTAGCCTGAGGCTACTCCACCAGGGACCCATAAAACTCATGCAAATCACGCACAATTTTTACATACACATTGTGTGGCTCCAGTAGCTGCCTTTTTTTCACAAATTAACAAGCAAGGGGTGCAGGTTGGGAATCGAACCCACACACTTTGGTGTCATATCCACACAGGCTAGCTACTGAGCCACCCTGTACCCTCCCACCCACTCCCAAATTGCAAGGATCTGCATGTACGCACGTATGTATTTGTGCAGGAGTGCACATGCATTCATGTAGCTACCGAGGAATCTCATTATAACAAATCTCAGGGGACACTGAAATTTTTCTCCATGTTAGAAATTCACCATAACCAGACAAACTTTCACAGTAGTCCATCAACTGGGACACATGTACTTGTTCACTATAGGGAGATATTCACTATACATGTTCTTCATAACGCGTTTCCACTGTACACTGTATGCATGTTTACAGGTACTCGTGTACCCACCCATGTACCTACCTATGTACGTACCTACCTATGTACCTACCTGTGTACCTACCTGTGTACCTACCTGTGTACCTACCTATATACCTACCTATGTACCCACCCATGTACCTACCTATGTACATACCTACGTACCTGTGTACCTACCTGTGACCTGTGTACATACATAATATATATGTACTTTTTACAACTATTTGTCTTTGTCTCTGCTCTTAACACATTTCCTGTACTGTGTGTACAGTTTTAATGAAGATGGACTCGCCAGCGAAGATAAAAATGGCAAAGAAAGAAAAGTACGTTAGAAGTCCTTGTACAAGAGTACATGCATGCACTGAGTACTGGAATGATCACTTCCGACTGTGTTGAGAAACAAACTACCTGGATGTGTTGACAAACACCTTACCTGGGTGTATTGACAAACATTCCATCTGTGTAAGTGTGTTGACAGACATCTTGTCTAGGTGTGTTGACAAACGTCCTGCCTGGATGTGTTGGCAAACATCCCATCTGGTTGTGTTGACAAACACCTTACCTGGGTGTATTGACAAACATTCCATCTGTGTAAGTGTGTTGACAGACATCTTGTCTAGGTGTGTTGACAAACGTCCTGCCTGGATGTGTTGGCAAACATCCCATCTGGTTGTGTTGACAAACACCTTACCTGGGTGTATTGACAAACATTCCATCTACGTATGTAAGTGTGTTGACAGACATCTTGTCTAGGTGTGTTAACAAACGTCCTGCCTGGATGTGTTGGCAAACATCCCATCTGGTTGTGTTGACAAACACCTTACCTGGGTGTATTGACAAACATTCCATCTATGTACGTAAGTGTGTTGACAGACATCTTGTCTAGGTGTGTTGACAAACATCCTGCCTGGATGTGTTGGCAAACATATTGCCTGTGTTGATAAGCATCTGACTTTAGAATGCTGTTAAATCACTTACTCCTACTATACGTATGTACATGTTGATTTGTATTTGTGTTGTTTTCTTCTGCAGGCCTAAACCAGGTGGAGTTCTTTGCACAACACAACAGTGACCATGTGTGATTGTGGTTCTGTGTGTGGCTTAGTCTGTGGCTCAGTGTCGCGTTCAGTGTGTGGTTCAGTGTGTGGCTCAGTGTCGCGTTCAGTGTGTGGTTCAGTGTGTGGCTCAGTGTCGCGTTCTGTGTGTGGTTGAGTGTGTGGCTCAGTGTGGGGTTCAGTGTGTGGTTCAGTGTGTGGTTCAGTGTGTGGCTCAGTGTGTGGCTCAGTGTGTGATCTAATGTGTGGCTCAGTGTGTGGCTCAGTGTGTGATCTAATGTGTGGCTCAGTGTGTGTTGTTTTGGGGCCTGATGAGTAACACATGGTTCGACACATACACATGCCCGTACACATGCATACATGAACATGTGTACATACGCAACACACACACACACACACACACACACACACACACACACACACACACACACACACACACACACACACACACACACACACACACACAACATTTATATGAGAAACTATATACATGTGCATATATAGTGGCCAAGTCTTCCAGCAGTATGGCTCTGCTAAGAGGAGAAGGACAAGAAGGAGAGTGAGTAAAAGCAAGCAGCTTGTTTATCTGTGTGTGTGTGTGTGTGTGTGTGTTGAGTGTATCAATTGTTGTGTCTTATTGTACATATGTACATATGTACTTTGTACCTTTGTTTGTGGTATGCTTGTACGGACAGTATGCATGCTGTATGTGTGTCAAGTATTATTGTATTTGCTGTATATTTGCGTGAATTTTCTATGACTGTGCATGCATACCCGTGTGTCTTCAGTACTCACTGGTCATACGTGTACATACGTACATACATGTGGTGCAAGCTAGTGTATTTACTGTTAACTTCCATTTTTTTTGTTTGACATGTATGTATGTACTAGTTGTGTCCCTCCCAAGTAGAATTTGGAGCTAATACAATTAAACTTTTCCTTAATCCCTGAGGGCGTCAGCCTGAGGCGATTGAAGAAAAGTGTGATTGTATTAGCTGCACATTCTGCTTGGGAGGGACACAACTAACTTGTGTCATGGGATGGCACTAAGGAATTTGTCCCATACATTGGCCTGTGGTCTTGTGCAATGGTGAGAGGTCAAGGGAAATGAAGTTAATTGTTTGTCAGGACTTCTTAATGACTTGATTGCAAGTGTGCTGTAGAGTAAATCAAAAGTGGTTTGTAGAGCTTTTACTTTTTTTCCTTTGATCTACCCACTCACCATGACACAAGTACGTATGTACGTATATATACTAGGCAGCTTTGTACAGTGTATGCTTAAATTCATAGATCTGAAAACAGCCAGCTGTTTGTGGTGATGACTAACGTGTTTGTGAGATTGATGCAGGTAAGGGTAACTGGTAACTTTGGCTGCAGCCTCGCACACACACACATACACACACACACACACACACACACACACACACACACACACACACA
>CAUJGJ010000437.1:17500-20000 GCA_963170055.1 Halisarca cf. caerulea
GAAGATTACTGACTGCTTGTACAGAAGATTACTGACTATGCCTGTGTATGCATGAGATTTCTGACTGTCTTATTTTACGTGAATTGCCGAAAGTGTGTACATGAGATTACTGAATGTATACACGTGAGATTACTGAATGTGTGCACGTGAATTTACTGAATAGGTACATGTGAGATTACTGAATGTGTGCACATGAGTTTACTGAATAGGTACACGTGAGATTACTGAATGTATGCACATGAGATTACTGTATGTGTATGCATGATATTACTGAATGACTGTGTGTACATGTATGTGTGTGCGTATGTTGATAGAAATGAAGAAATGATGAAGTTACTGGAGGTACACGACATTCAAGTGGAAGGTCACTACATTAAGGCAGTGGAGGACCAGATTAGCAACTACCAAAGAGGGTAATGCAGCTGTTTATTATTGTTGCCATTTGTTGTTGTTGTTGATGTTGTGGCTTTTGTGGAACACCGTGAAAGCCATGTTCTCCTTGTGATAATCCATACATGCTGTGAGCACCCATCTTGTGTGTTCCAACCTGGATAGTCATTTGATCCAATAACTTGGTCAGGTGTATAGTGAAGGGAACAAGGTCCAAGTTCCACTCCAGGTAGAATTGCAGGATGGTTTATTTCGAGTATATATGTATGTGCACTGCATGGTGGAACTTCAACATCTATATATACATGAGTATTGTTAACCCCAGGCCATAAATCTCTCTTTCTCCCATTCATGACATGATCTAGGAGGGAATTAGTGTTTGATTGTGCTTCTAGGTTAATTGAGAGAATCCTGGAGATGGTTAGGTACTCTTGTCAGTTCTGTGTTTGCAGGTTCAACCGACTCACTGGTCACCTCTCAACGAATGTAGCAATAGTAGCCTTGGCTCAGCCAGACAAGGCAGACAAGGTGAGCGTACGGCAGCCTGTCATGGGGTGCTGTAGCTAGTCACAACCTGTCATAGCCTGTCACAGCATGTCAGATGTTCAGACATGTGTAGAGATATTGGTGGATATTTTTAGTTTTCTTCATACATATCAGTAGATACGTATGTACGTATGTTCTACATAGATATTTGTACATGGGAGTATACCACTTTTACAGCTTTTGGAACCCATCAGAATTTTATGCTCAAAATCTTTTTTTCATGTTAGTTAGGGTGTCAATCCTCAAAATATGAATATATAGCAAAAACTTTGTAGAAGGTCCATCTACAAAAAAATTCAGCTAAAAATTTCTAGCTATCTGTGTATCTCTATTTGGTGTGTATGTGTTTTCTACTGTATGTAGTGTGGACACACAACTGTCCCTTGGTTTTCTGTGCTTCATCCCTGAAGAGTTAACTTTGTGTTTTAGTATTTGCACACTGAGAAAGCTTTTGGAACATGCTTGCATGCACCCTAGGTGGGCTGGTATTGGGAGTTTTCACATGAGTGTTTTCGCTTCCTGTGCTGTGTAGCTTAGCAAGAATCAGCGTCAGATGATCAAGGATAGATTCAAAGTAAAGACTTGGACACACACACACACACACACACACACACACACACATACACACACACACACACACACGCACACACACACACACACGCACACACACACACACACATGCACACACACATCTCATACAATGCTTTATTTTCCTTGCAGGGATTTAATACTGAAATGGAAGAACTGACTCGCATACAGAGGACATACTCCATACCTGATGAAACTCTCCGAGGTCGTGTGAAGATGGCCAACGTGGAACTTCTTGTTCCTGTTTATAGGGAGTTCTATGACAGGTATCTGAGGTTGCACGCACACATTGTGTGTTGTTGTGTGTGTGTCAAAACACCCCCTCACACACACACATACACACCCACACCCACACCCACATACACACGCACACACACACACACACACACACACACACACACACACACACACACACACACACACACACAGTGCCACACACATGAGCATGCTCAGCAACTGAATTGATAACAGTCTTAAATCCCTTTCTTGACAGATTTTCTAAAGTTGGATTTACACAAAATCAGGACAAGTACTTAAAGTACACACCAGAAAGACTAGAACAGACATTACTCACATTTTTTGATGCAACAGCTTGAATATCGGATGTGAATTCTTAAACCAGTTGTATGTGCATGTGTGGTGTGTGTGTGTGTGTGTGTGTGTGTGTGTGTGTGTGTGTGTGTGTATGTGTGTGTGTGTGTGTGTGTGTGTGTGTGTGTGTGTGTGTGTGTAGAAACTTATATTATGCGATATTTGGATTTTTTGTGTAAAAGATGGATGAATGATGTACATACCATATTCCCCTGTATTGTGTGGCAAACTACTGGCATTCATTATTGTGTTTTCATCAATCATGCTGGTCTGGTGCGCAAGTCCAACGAGTTTCCATCCGTATTCTATCCTATGGGTCCTTATACGGATTTCACTCCTTTCCGTGTTATGTACGACCGTGCGCGTTTAGAATGGAGAAGGAACT
>CAUJGJ010000437.1:22500-24000 GCA_963170055.1 Halisarca cf. caerulea
ATGACCTGGATATCATGTGAGTGAAATGGGATGTAACTGACTTTTATCCCTTTCAAGTTGATTTTCATTTTGTAGACGTGATTGGCAATAATTGATTTTATTAACACCAAATTGACTATATTAAAACCTCAGTAGTTATTACCCGGGTGATAACTACCATACATGCCCACTTTTTGCTTTGATCTTTCACAAACTGGAATAGAATATACTATGTATCATATACAGCTCACTATATGTCAGTGCATGAGCTTGCAGAGCAGTAAAGATAATTGTGTGTGTGTGTATGTGTGTGTGTGTGTATGTGTGTGTGTGTGTGTGTGTGTGTGTGTGTGTGTGTGTGTGTGTGTGTGTGTGTGTGCGCGCACGTGTGTGTGTGTGTGTGTGTGTGTGTGTGTGTGTGTGTGTGTGTGTGTGTGTGTGTGTACATACGTGCGTGTGCGTGTGTGCGTGCATGTGTGCGTGTGAATTGTTTGCATCGAGCAAGTGCTGTTCATGAAAGTACAATGTCATGTGTGCAGTTTGTTTTACTAATGGCATTACATGTTTTTAGCTATATGTGTTGCTAGGGACAGGCAGCTTAGCAGTCACATGCAATTACAGTAGGTGTATGTAACTGCTAAGAGTTGCTTTTTTAAGATTTAGGTTAGGTTAGCTTATTTTGACTGGGGAAGCCTTTAGCCAAGAGTTGTGTTGTCGAAGTTAAACGGCAGCCTTAGACTTTTAACATACTATATGATCATGTACACAAACACTCACACACACACACACACACACACACACGCACGCACACACACACGCACGCACACACACACACACACACACGCACACACTTCTCTATCTTCTTCTGTAGCAATCTACAAAAGTTGTTCTATACCTGAAGGACGTCATTTCACCTGTTGTTAGACAAGTTGTGGTTGAACTGACCCACCGAACAACCAAGAAAACTAACTTTCTTGTTGCAACCAGGCTGGGTGAAGACGCCCTGCTCATACAGGTTCCAGGTGAGGTGGAGTCTAGCATGCAACAACCACCCCACTAGGCTCGGCGGGGGGTACAGAGTAGACCATCATACCCATTGTTCTCACGGGGGGTACAGAGTAGACCATCATACCCATTGTCCTCACGTAATGGCCCAAACTTTAAATTTATCAGTCTAAAGTAATATTTATTTCCCCCACGTAATATGGAGTATTGTGGTGAAGTGATGATGGGGTTTTCTGCCTGTACTTAATTATATGCAGAAACAAAGCTGGCAGGGGAGGTCGATGGTGTCATCAAGATTGACGGGAGAACAAGCCCCAAATTCCCTCCTTTTGTTCTGCCTGTTATGACCCCACTTGACACGCTCTTTCACAACAGCATTGACAACACACACCAGTCTGGCCACACTCGCATCTCCAAGGTTCGAAATTGTACATCCCTGTTGAGTGCTACTCTGGCCTACTTGGTGACTCTGAGTCCACACAAGATCACACGGGAGGTCAACGCAGATGTTGCCTT
>CAUJGJ010000437.1:29200-44200 GCA_963170055.1 Halisarca cf. caerulea
GAGAATGGAGACGGTTTAATATGCTTTGATAATGTGTGCAGTGGATGACGAAAAGATGCTGAGAATTAACAAAAAAATATTGTTATACTTTTTCTGCAATCCAAATAGCCACTCTACATCCCGCCTTTATGACATTACTCAACACCTCGTATCCAGGAGCCTAGAGGTAGGAAGGCAAATTGAAGTAGGACACACCAGGAAATTACAGAAAACCCTTACATATCGTACATACACAAACATAGCTGCATATGCACATACATACCAGTTCAGCGTCATGATCCAAACCGGTTTCAAGGTGTTCCAGCTCCTCATCTCTGCACGTCTTTATACACTGTTGAAGGAAACAAATACATAAATGTGAATATCCTTTACTTTTATAGTGTGAATCCAAATATGTCTGACAAATACTGTTGGAAAGCTCAGTTGCATACTTTTAACATACCTCCATCAGTTCTGGTTCCTCAACGTCTTCTCTGAGAAGCGTGCGCAACTGACTGATGTGAAATAACAAAAACGACAAGTCTTCCATCACCATAGGAAACTCACAGACCATGTACACTTCACATCATACATTCTCAGAGAAACATGCACATACAAACAACCACACACACACATACACACACACACACACACAAATACACACATACGTAAACACACACACACACACACACACACACACACACACACACACACACACACACACACACACACACACAAATACACACACACACACACACACATACACACACACACACAAATACACACACACACACACACACACACACATACACACACACACACATACACACACACACTCACACACACACACACACACATGCACACACACACACACACACACACATACACACACACATATGTACCTGTCGTAGTGCTCCCCAATTACTTCTTCCACCGCTACAGTACAGGCCATAGCAGCCTCCTTGCCTAGCAAGGCTGTGCCCACCCCCAGTGCGTACCCAGCTGCACTCCAAAAGGGAAGAAGGGCAGTTGGACGTGCACGGAAATTTCTAATGTGTTCTTCGAACAACTTAAGATGGTGTTTTTCCTGTTCCCACATGTGCTAGAATGGATAGGGGTTAGACAGCATTCGGTACTGCAGTCATGTGTTCAACAGGTGACTAGATGGCTTTGTGTGAGCGATATGGTATGAAGTACTGAAGGCAAATATGTGTAAGTACATGTATGTATGTATTTAAGCAGTCGACTATAGGTGGTTAGATGGCTTTGTGTAGGGCAATATGGTATGAGGTACAAACATACACAAGGTACATACGTGCATACGAAAACAGTCAATAGGTATAGATAAGCGATTTCTAGCACATAAAAATGCTCAGCATTCAATACATGATGCAGAGGAGGAAAGACGTTAAGAGTGACTCATGGAACTCAGGTAGACAGTTCATTTAGGCTTCCAAGTGTGGAGTGATGTAGCCTACAAACTAGCCATATAGTAGTCGGATGAACTGTGGCTGTGTGTGTACATTGAGACTGCATATGCATGCTGACTCCAGGATGTGTGCTCCAGCAAGCAACAACTTATCGAACCTGTATAACTGGTCCGGAGGCCGTGTGACCGAGAACAGCCATCTGCCCAGCATATATCTGATTCGCACCGTACTCTCCCGCGTGATCGACCCGAATTATCTGATCAAGTACAGGATTTTCACGAGCAGTATTCTTTACTGCTGGACCACTGCTATCAGGCAGCGACGACTGCTTTCTAACGAGTACCCTTGTTCCAATACAAATTCTGTTCATCCTTCGGAAACAAGCCATGATGAATTATGCTGGTGCGCGTTAAATAGAATCGCGGGAATTCCGCGGTGCGTGGCAAAATGGCGGAACAGACCACCGGTTTGTTGCAAGTTTCATTCGTGTATTTTGCAATCAGTGTATGTGTAGTGTCCTCTAGTTTATGTTCCCCAATGATTACACCGGAATATGTAAATGTAATGCTGTTTTGTGCAGTGTACCATAGTGTAATTATTGCTCATATTTTTTTTTTAATCATTGGGAACAATATGACCACCTGAGTGGAAATAAAAAGAATACAATTCAATCATGCATAAGATATTAATGATGGTTCAATGATAATTGATGTTAAAAACAATAAAATTATACTACGATGAAGAGTTATGGCTTACAATTGCAATTGGCAAGAACAAATGAATCATTTTCAACAGGCCTTCCTTTATGAGATCTATCGTCTCTGATACTGTTAATAGAGGACTTATTGCTCATATGGGATTTTTGTTTTTGTGTGGTATACCTCAGGAGAAGACAGCCAGAAGCAGAGTGCCGATGCCGAAGAGAAGGTGACTTTTAGAGTAGTCTACAAAAAGACAGTTTTCAATGTATCGTTTAAATTGGATCAGCCCACGTCAAAGCTGAAGGCACATATCCATGAACTTACAGGTGTGTGTGTGTGTGTGTGTGTGTGTGTGTGTGTGTGTGTGTGTGTGTGTGTGTGTGTGTGTAGTGTTTGGGTACTGTGATAGTCATCAGAACATGGCAAAACTAATGAGTGTCACACATTTAGTCATGGAGCCAGACCCACTACACTCTGTGACGTCATACGTATGCCGCATGCATATGACATCACAGAGCGTGGTGGGTCTGGTTCTGGGACTATCACACATTGAGGAATCTCTTAGCTAGAAAGTGTGCCGTGGTAACATGGTGAATACTCCATAATCCGACATGCATGTTAGCAGCAAGGAAGACGTCCACCTTGCAGTAGCAGTGTTACGAATAATGGTCAGCATTCAGACAATGTCCGACCATTTCGGCTCTTTCCAACCCAAAAAAGTTTGGGTCAGACATTTGGCTGAGCACTACCTTATGTTCATTTCACACACACAGTGATGATACCAAGTCATTTGTACTGAGAATGCCCACTTGTGCTTTATTTATGTGTTGATGCACATCTACTGTGGCACATCTACTGTGGCACTTGTGTACTTCTCCAAAAATGTGTCCGAGCAAATCTGAATTTGTCTGACCCAAAATAATGATGTTAGGACATTTGTCCATCCGACACTTGCTCCTTATTTCTAATACTGCAGTAGGGTAAAGCAGGACAAAAAGGAGCGGTGGGGAAATTTGGAACAGCCAATTGAAAGCGGTGTCAACAGCGACTCTTATGGGCCTTATTTTTGGTCGGTGTTGTCTAGGGGGATTGGGGATTCAGACATGTCAAGTATGCCCAGACTGTATAGCTGTAACAAAAGTAAAGACCCTGTTCCGTTTTACCCCCAGTATTTCATTTTACCCCGCTTTACCCTAGATTTTGCTTACAAAGTATCATCAAAGGCAGCTAAACTTACTATCAGGAGTACTTGGCATTGTTGCTTCTGGTACTAGGAGTATGTACGTATGCACTGTGCATACTACGTATCTCTGGTACATACTGTGAAACTTGCTTAGTACATACCTCGAAGGGGACACAACAGTACTTGCATTATCAGAGGTACTTACTATCAGGGTTGGTTTATGTACATGAGGTGTACACAGGGACAGAATGAGGAGTACTTACTATCCAGGAGTGTGTACTAAACCAGATACTTACTATCAGGGTTGGTTGATGTACATGAGGTATACACAGGGACAGAATGAGGAGTACTTGCTATCCAGGAGTATGTACTAAACCAGGTACTTACTATCAGGGTTGGTTGATGTACATGAGGTATACACAGGGACAGAATGAGGAGTACTTGCTATCCAGGAGTATGTACTAAACCAGGTACTTACTATCAGGGTTGGTTGATGTACATGAGGTATACACAGGGACAGAATGAGGAGTACTTACTATCCAGGAGTAGGTACTAAACCAGGTACTTACTATCAGGGTTGGTTTATGTACATGAGGTATACACAGGGACAGAATGAGGAGTACTTACTACCCAGGAGTGTGTACTAAACCAGGTACTTGTTAAGCAAGTTCCACTGTACGTGCTTACTAAGTCTGAGTTAGTGAAATTTTACAGCTCAAACTTAAAATAGCTCCATTTTCTTCATTTTGGGTAAGACAAAAATACTATTATTTGCACTTATTATTCTCCCAATCTCTGCCATCTTGCTAGTGCATACATATGTACATAGGGACCATGATAATTGCACACTGAAACTGTTCACAAAGTAAGCCAAATGGCAAAATGTGTTAATATTTTTGACTGAAAAAATCCATATTATATGTATCATATGTATGTCTCCACCAAATTGTGTACTGCGAGTTTTATTTGCATACTGTATTAGCAGGATATCCTGAGTCTGAGCCTAATTATCTTAGTCTTGTGAACCAGACCCAACCCACCTGCCATTTTATTCATGGAGTGCATACATGTCTGTTTTTCTAGACTACGTACATGCATATAATGTTACCTCCTTTCGCCCCTTATCCAGGAGTGCCTCCCGCTATGATGAAACTGATGTACAAAGGTGATTCACAGTGTGGTACACAATCAGGTTTATTGGTTTATAAATTTGCATTCTGTACATATGTATGTATGTACAGTATGTACATGCGTATGTACAGTATGTACGTACATAATGTACATGTATATGTACAGTATGTACATGCGTATGTACATATGTACGTACATACTGTACATGTGTATGTATGTACAGTATAATCATGCGTATGTACAGTATGTACATATGTACGTACATACTGTACATGTGTGTACAGTACATACATGTGTATGTACAGTATGTACGTATGTACATACATACTTACGTATCACAGTATCAGAATATTCTTATTTAACCTGGGGAACCTTTAGCCAGAGGCTACTATATATAGCACCCAGAAGAGAAAAAGGGACAAAGGGCAAAACACAGATAAACAAGGAGGGAGTACAAAGATTCCAAAAATAAG
The DNA here is from genome assembly GCA_963170055.1 of Halisarca cf. caerulea. Lineage (NCBI taxonomy): Eukaryota > Metazoa > Porifera > Demospongiae > Chondrillida > Halisarcidae > Halisarca > Halisarca cf. caerulea. Next base: position 34,098 of record CAUJGJ010000437.1, read on the forward strand.
AAAGTATGGTTAAAAGATGCAGCAACAAGTATAGTGATAGGGAGATCAGTGATTGAAAACAGTTCAATCAGTTTTGGGGACTATAATATCCATTGTCAATGAAATATGGTCATTGGTGTATGAAGAGAGATACATACAGTACACGATGTGTACAGAAATTGTAAGCTACTCATTCAAAAAGGTGTTTTTCAAATAATGCAGTTTTGTGAACAGCTGAAAGTCTGCACAGCATCGGATGTTGTTTGTACAGTATTATATTATCATTTGTACATATGTACAGTACGTACATACGTATGTACAGTATGTACGTATATACATACATACATATGTACAGTATGTATGTACAGTATGTGTACTTCGTTTATTAACCTACTTACAAGTATAGAGCAAAATGAGATGACAGATGTGTGATTTGCTGAAGGGACACTGTCAGTAGCACTTCTACTACAGTGAAGGTGAATGTTGTGACGTTACGTAGTCATGCGAGAGCAAGATAGGATAATGTGAAACAAAATAAAAAAATGCGAGCATTTTCATTTTTGATTAAAACTGGATAAACAGTGAGGCTTAAAGTAAAGTAGAGAATCGTATGTAAAATATTTCATGCTGTTTTAGGATGAGCTACCACGTGTGGTACACACACATATCAGGTTTGTTGTTCGTGTGGCCAGTGGATTGAGTGTCCTTGTTGCCTGCATCCTACCACGCAGGAATGATGAAGGATGAACAGACTCTTCGGGAGCAGAAGGTGACGGAGGGATGCAAGATGATGGTTGTCGGCTCAACGTTGAACGACGTCATGACGGTCATGCCACCCTCGGCAAGTGTGGATAGAGAGGATACTAAACCACACAAATGTGAGAGGAAAGAATCATGTGTTTTCTGTGATCATTCTGTGTGTGTATGCTTTTTCTACGGGCCTGTATTATGTTCTGTGATTTTCTTTGTGTACTTACTGTACTTATGTATGTTCACACGGACATGATGTATACCATCATATAAACAGTGGACCCCTCTAATCCAGACCCTGAATCGCAGACACCCCTCTAATCCAGACCCTGAATTGCAAGCACCCCTCTAATCCAGACCCTGAATTGCAGACACCCCTCTAATCCAGACCCCTGAATTGCAGACACCCCTCTAATCCAGACCCCTGAATTGCAGAAACCCCTCTAATCCAGACCCTGAATTGCAGACACCCCTCTAATCCAGACCCTGAATTGCAGACACTCCTCTAATCCAGACCCCTGAATTGCAAGCACCCCTCTAATCCAGACCCCTGAATTGCAGACACCCCTCTAATCCAGACCCTGAATTGCAGACACTCCTCTAATCCAGACCCCTGAATTGCAAGCACCCCTCTGATCCAGACCCCTGAATTGCAAGTACCCCTCTAATCCATACCCTGAATTGCAAGCACCCCTCTAAACAGACCCCTAAATTGCAGACACCCCTCTAATCCAGACCCCTGAATTGCAAGCACCCCTCTAATCCAGACCCCTACATTGCAAGCACCCCTCTAATCCAGACTCCTGAATTGCAAGCACCCCTCTAATCCAGACCCCTGAATTGCAAGCACCCCTCTAATCCAGACCCCTGAATTGCAGACACCCCTCTAATCCAGACCCTGAATTGCAGACACTCCTCTAATCCAGATCCCTGAATTGCAAGCACCCCTCTAATCCAGACCCCTGAATTGCAAGCACTCCTCTAATCCAGACCCTGAATTGCAGACATCCCTCTAATCCAGACTCCTGAATTGCAAGCACCCCTCTAATCCAGACCCCTGAATTGCAAGCACCCCTCTAATCCAGACCCCTGAATTGCAGACACTCCTCTAATCCAGACCCTGAATTGCAGACACTCCTCTAATCCAGACCCTGAATTGCAAGCACCCCTCTAATCCAGACCCCTGAATTGCAAGCACCCCTCTAATCCAGACCCCTGAATTGCAAGCACCCCTCTAATCCAGACCCCTAAATTGCAGACACCCCTCTAATCCAGACCCTGAATTGCAGACACCGCTCTAATCCAGACCCCTGAATTGCAGACACTCCTCTAATCCAGACCCTGAATTGCAGACACTCCTCTAATCCAGACCCCTGAATTGCAAGCACCCCTCTAATCCAGACCCCTGAATTGCAAGCACTCCTCTAATCCATACCCTGAATTGCAAGCACCCCTTTAATCCATACCCTGAATTGCAAGCACCCCTCTAATCCCGACTCCTGAATTGCAGACACCCCTCTAATCCAGACCCTGAATTGCAGACACTCCTCTAATCCAGACCCCTAAATTGTAAGCACCCCTCTAATCCAGACCCCTGAATTGTAAGCACCCCTCTAATCCAGACCCCTGAATTGTAAGCAACCCTCTAATCCAGACCCTGAATTGCAAGCACCCCTCTAATCCAGACCCCTGAATTGTAAGCACCCCTCCAATCCAGACCCCTGAATTGCAAGCACCCCTCTAGATTGGATTGGATTGGATTGGATTAATCTTGGGCTACTTTTCAGGGGGCCCAGTAATCACAAGTACAGAATCAACAAACATACGTACATACTACATTGTTAATTGTTATTATAAGTGTCAAATGTTCAATCATGCAATGTTCAATTCTTTTGGTGGCTGTGCCTCTAATCCAGACCCTAAATTGCAAGCACCCCTCTAATCCAGACCCCTGAATTGCAAGCACCCCTCTACTCCAGACCCCTGAATTGCAAGCACCCCTCTATTATAGACATGTTACTGGAGCCAAATGATTTGTTATACTTTGCCACAGTACATCTTCAGCCCCTGAAATGAGGACACCTCAATGATCAGGACAGTACTTTCTGGTCCTGAGGTATCCGGAATAGAGACTTCCACTGTACACTTAATTACAGTATACCGGGAAAGTTTTGCGGAGGAAAACTTTCGTGAATTCCTAGATTTCACGATTTTTGCGAAAAAACTTTTGTGAATTGCTACATTTCGTATATAGATGTATAGAACAGAGCTAGCATTCGCGAAATTTTATGTCGACTGCAAAATTTGCGAAACTTTATCTCCACAAAACTTTCCCAGTACACGGTATCACAGGGTGAAACTATTGTGGATCTGGGATTTTTGAAATTTTTGCAATTTTTGTGTTTTTGTATTTGCGAATGGCCATGTTTTGCCATTGTACAAGAGCCCAATCCAGATTTTCACTGGCATAAATTTTCGCAGATGGCTTCCAATCCACAAAACTGCAAATTTAAAGTCATGCAAAAATTAACGCATACACGGTACTGTGTTTTCTGTACTTGTGTGTGTGTGCATGTGTGTGTGCATGTGTGTGTGTGTGTGTGTGTGTGTGTGTGTGGGTGGGTGGGTGGGTGGGTGGGTGGTTGGGTGTTTGGGTGGGTGTATACGTATGTATATACGTATGTGTGCATATGTGCATGAATTTTTTGGTTACTACAAAAGTAGTACCTGACTTGACAAGGAAGAAATTATTACTTAATGAAATTTAAGACTTGATCAATCTGGCTATCTGCCTACATGTACTAATGTTTGGGTATGTGTTTTGTGATTAGATAAGATCAAAAGGCAATTGATTGATTCTGCATACCGCATCTTTTATGTGGATTTACCTCTTCAATGTGGATGATGTATATCCATGTGAATGTACTGAGATGCCACCTCATTCAGAGTAGTGCATATCACTCTGGAGCTGTATGCCAAGATAGTGCACATCACATACATCCAAGATGTCCCTATTTGTAGCACTTTTTGAGAGCAGTTTACACTCTGTATAGTAAAAGGTTTGTATAGAGGTTACCCTGTCCACCCTCTCTGTTGCGTTTGCAGCTCCAAAAAAGGAATCATTGAGTGAAATGAAGGTGAGTGTTTGTGTAGTGTTGACCGGGAGTGTTGGAACAAGTAGGAGTATAAGGTAGTGTGTGTCTGTACCGCTGTGTGTGTATGTACGTACGTATGTGCATACATGTACTACTATATACGTATGTATGCGTGTGCATGTCCTTGTGTGGGGTAGTGTATGTAGGCATATGTAAACATGTGATATGTAATTAAGTCATTTGACCGGTTGCAATGAGTGGCAGCATGAATGTTTTGTAGTTTTAACTTGGATGTGTGTGTGTGTGTGTGTGTGTGTGTGTGTGTGTGTGTGTGTGTGTATGTGTGTGTTTGTGTGTGTGTGTGTGTGTGTGTGTGTGTGTGTGTGTGTGTTTGTGTGTGTGTGTGTGTGTGTGTGTGTGTGTGTGTGTGTGTGTGTGTGTGTGTGTGTGTGCATGTGTACATGTACATGTGTGTGTGTTTGCTCTTGCTGTTTGTGTGTATGTGTGTGTGCACATGCGTGTGCGTGTATGTGTGTGTTCTGTGATTGTGTGTATGTGTATGTATGTATGTACATACATTATGTGCTTGTGTGGTATATGCAAGTACATACATGTGTATGTGTACATGTGTGTGTGTTTGCTCTTGCTGTTTGTGTGTATGTGTGTGTGCACATGCGTGCGCGTGTACGTATGTGTGTGTTCTGTGATTGTGTGTACGTATGTGTATGTATGTATGTACATACATTATGTGCTTGTGTGGTATATGCAAGTACATACATGTGTATGTGTGCTGGGTATGTATGTATGTATGTACAGTACATACATGTGTATGTGTGCTGGGTATGTATGTATGTATGTACAGTACATACGTATGTATGTGTGCTGGGTATGTATGTATGTATGTACAGTACATACGTATGTATGTGTGCTGGGTATGTATGTATGTATGTACAGTACATATCATGTTCTTTATGTGTATATGTACTGTAGATGTGTTAAGTATGTGTACATACATATAATGTAGCACGTCAGTGGTAGAGTAGCAAAGTATGTGTGTACACACATGTGTTCGTATGCGCATATCATGTGGCCGAAATCCCACATTCGTCAAATCACTTCAGCAGTGACAATGTGGTGTGCCTGTTCAGCCTGTTGCTATTCTTAGTATGTTGCCAAGTTGTGTAAGTAATATGCTCACAAGTGACTTGTGTTGGCTGGTATTTTCTATTCACCTCCTTGTCTGTGCTTTGCATTACTTTGGAAGCCATATGGTATTCTTTGTATCCTAGACAACCGTTTTGTAGGTGGGAGTAGAACTAAAATGGCTTCGTCCCATCAAAAGTGAACTGCATGTGGGAAGGGATGTGTGAATCTTTGAGTGGAAGCAATTCTGTTTGACTGCAACCTTACGATAGAGTGTTCTCATTGTCCAGATCGCAGTGATCTGGTATAGAAACAATGTCTATATTCTTTAATAGTGTCAAATCACAGTGTGTGGTGACAGACAGTATCAGCATGAGACCTTATGTTTCCAGTTAGTGTATGGATGTGTTTATATGGTGTGTGTGTGTATGTGTGTGTGTTTGTTGTGTGTGTGTGTGTGTGTGTGTGTGTGTGTGTGTGTGTGTGTGTGTGTGTGTGTGTGTGTGTGTGTGTGTTGTATCAATGCGTCTAGAGAGTATGTGAAAGGATGTGATGTACGTGTGATTGTCTATGTCCTTCAGGAGCACAAGAAGGTGATTGAGAAGGGAAAACCAGACGACTGTCTACCTGGAATAAGGAGCATTGATGTGAGCTGCACACACACACGCACGCATGTACACACACACACACACACACACACACACACACACACACACACACACACACACACATACACACACACACACACACACATACACACACACACACACACACACACACACACACACACACACACACACACACACACAATGTGAACTACAGTACATATATGTACCTCAGTATTCATGCTTGCTACACACCCTCACTATACTGATATGGGAGGGTTAAATTGTATACACATCTTGTGTCCGAATGTGGAGGGTTAATAATACACACTCCTCCCTGTTCGATTGCATGGGGTTAAATCGCACACATTTCCCCCCTTTGTCCAAATTGAAGGGGAGGCCACAAACCCATGTCCTAATGTACATGTTAGTCCACTGTACTCCACCCTTCTGATACTCAGCAATATCTTCTTTGCAGAAAGACTTACTGTACCTCGTTCAGCAGTGTGATTGCCTGCCATGTACTGTACACACATACAGTGTGTGAATATGCCCTGCATAAGCAGTCCAAATCCAGTATGGGGGGGGGGGGGGGGTGACCTCTTGGTAAGACTCTGTGAACTGTTGAGCAACATGCAATACACACACTTACGTACATTGCACTGTATGGGTTCTATATTCATCTGATCTTTGATTGTACTGATTCCTTTACTGCGTGTCTGGTGAGGGAGCCTCAGGCTAAAACCCGTCCCAGTTTACACAAGCTCCGTAAACCAAGGCCTAAACCGACATACTGTGTATTGCATATCTTAATATGTACAATAATATTACATACATATGTAGTGCAGGCCTACAAAGGGATCTGGGTTATCTGACCAAGTTTGTTCTTCATAAAGTGTGTTTACTAAACCAGGTATTGGATAAACCAGGTGTTGGATATACCAGGTGTTGGATAAACCAGGTGTTGGATATACCAGGTGTTGGATAAACCAGGTGTTGGATAAACCAGGTGTTGGATAAACCAGGTGTTGGATAAACCAGGTGTTGGATAAACCAGGTATTGGATAACCCGGGTGCTGGATAAACAAGGTTAAATTATACACAATGTGATGGGGATTCACAGCAAAGGATTGGATAAGTGAGGTTTTCAGATAATCCAGTTGTGACTATATGTACGTACATATGTAGTTGTGTATGGTGGTTGGGCTATTGCAAGTGTGTACTTTTGGGGAAAGATTGTTTGCATGTGTAGACAAATTGCCATGATTCTTCAGATTCAGCTGCTCCTGGCTAATTTATACTGAATACATGCATATACTGTACTATAGTAATTCAGTGTTTAACCTCTCTATAATGGACACTTTGGGATCTGAAAAATGGTTTGCTATACAGAGGTTTTCACTATCAGAGGTTATTTCTCATGCCTAATAATCTATCTGGACCTATCAATACTGTCTGTTATAGAGAGGTTTACATTATTTCGAGAGTTTATTGTACTGTACAAGGCTGTACTGTGTATATGCCTATGTACAATGTTGTACTGTACAAGGCTGCACTGTGTATGCCTACGTACAATGATGTACTGTGTATATACCACCGTACAATGTTGTACTGTACAAGGCTGTACTGTGTATGCTGGTATACCTACGTACAATGATGTAATGTCCTTTTTGATGTAGGTAGCCCACAGTGAATCCTAATCAAAGATTCAATTGGATTAAATTGAATTTACATTTGCATCATTCCTTAACTGTTGTGTGTGCTAATTGTTTATCGGTAGTCTAAATAAATGTAAGGGAATGAGAAGTGCGTTGTTCCACACTAGATGCTCAGAGCACCATCATTCAGTGTGGTGGGTGGGAGTATGTTATTTTCAATGTTTGTGCTTGTGAATTGGGAAAGTATGACATCATTCTCAGTCTGAGCTGCTGCTGGGGCTCAATTGGAGTATGTTAAGGTTAGGAGAGAGCTGTTAAGTGGCAGCATTTTCAGTGACAGCATCTGCAATGCAGTGTCCATTATTACTGTGTACTTTTGATTTTATGAGGTTCGTAGAGAAGATTTCACCAATTTATGCTAAATTTTTACACGAAGTTATACTAGATTACCCAAGGCCTTTATGTGTGGTTATACTGGGTTATACTAGATACATATGTATCTGGCAACTCTGGGAAGGGATACCTCAGGCTTAGTACGATTCTCAAGGTAGTATGCTCTTTGCTAACCATAGCCAGTTGCACTGGAACGCTGCTGCCGCTCACATTCATATGCGCATACACACACACACACACACACACACACACACACACACACACACACACACACACACACACACACACACACACACACACACACACACACACACACACACACACACACACACACACACACACACTGTCCTACACAACCACTCAACCAGATTTTTGCATCTGCAGATTAGACAGGTGTTCATGCTCCTATTGTTGCAGCTAATAGCTTAATTTCTCCACAGTCATGCACTAAAGAAAGTATGTTTGCATGCCTGTGTCTATGGTGTATGGAATCCAGCCATTCACTGTTGAACTGCCTACACAAAAATGAAGCCCAAGAGGAAATGACCTCTCACTCTGTACTCGCTGCCTACATATATGGCAGTGTGGTTCAGTAGAACCTCTGTAATCCGACACTCTGTGGGCAGCAAACTGGATGTCAGATTACAGAAGTTGTCGGATTATCAAGTAACTATTAGAGTACTTTAACATGGTGAATGTACCTCAGAATATGATTAAGATAAGAATAATGTTGGATTATGCTGGTACGTGGAGACTCTATTGAGGTGTGTTCCTCAAATTTCTTTTTTGTAATCCGAACTATAGGGTACAATCCAATTACGAGTTGAGTGATGTTAGGTGATATCATTCCTGTGGTATTTTGTAGGTTGACCGACAGCTGTACTCACTGGTTGAGATGTACCAATATGACTGTGGCATGACAGACATCTCGACTGAGCTCAGTTGATGCCCAATTTGAGCTATATACTGTAGTTCGTCTATGGGTAGATTATTACCTTTCAGCTCTATTTAGACAGGATAGCCCTCCAGCCTTGGCTAGTCTTCTTATCAGCACTTATCATAATATGTAGAACATAAAAATGTGTGTGTGTGTGTGTGTGTGTGTGTGTGTGTGTGTGTGTGTGTGTGTGTGTGTGTGTGTGTGTGTGTGTGTACATATATATGTGTGTGTGTGTGTTTGTGTGTGTGTGTGTGTGTGTGTGTGTGTGTGTGTGTGTGTGTGTATGTATGTATGTGTGTGTGTGTGTGTGTGTGTGTGTGTGTGTGTGTGTGTGTGTGTGTGTGTGTGTGTGTGTGTGTGTGTGTGTGTGTGTGTGTGTGTGTGTGTGTGTGTGTGTGTGTGTGTGTGTGTGTGGAAATGATGTCTTTACTCTACATATGTATGCCATACATATACATACCGTATGTATGTGTATATGCAGAACAGACAAGTAGCAGTAGGCTTGTATGGATGATGATGGTTATGTGCGCAGTGTGTGTGAGAAACATATCTCCTCCTGTTTTACAATAGGAGGATCTACCTAGTGATCCACTCGCTGGAATGGTGAACAAGCATGGAGACAAGGTTCGACTAACTTTCAAGTTGGAGACAGATGAGCTATGGATAGGAACAAAAGGTAGACTCGTGTGTGTGTGTGTGTGTGTGTGTGTGTGTGTGTGTGTGTGTGTGTGTGTGTGTGTGTGTGTGTGTTTGAGGGTGGGGGGCATGTGTGTGTTGGGAATTTTGTGCTTGCAATATGAGGCAGTCTAATCATTAAGACAGTCATCATTTCTGCTATCTACTCTACCACTATCACCACCGATATCACTGAGACCTCACTGTTCCTGGTAGTATGAAATCCACGACTACCATCACCATGTCACTTTCACCACCATTGGTACTTTCACCATCACCATCACCATTAGCACCATTGGCACATCACCATCACCATTACCATTAGCACCATTGGCACTTTCACCATCACCATCACCATTAGCACCATTGGCACTTTCACCATCACCATCACCATTAGCACCATTAGCACATCACCATCACCATCTCATTATCACCATTGGCACTGTCCCACATCACCATCACCACCATTAGCACTGTCCCACATCACCATCACCACCATTGGCACTGTCCCACATCACCATCACCATTAGCACATCACTATCACCAACACTATACCCGTTGTCACTGCAGTTTTGTAACCCTTGCCTTCCCCTCCAGAGAGAACCATCAAAGTTTCAATGTCAAATGTGAGAACTATTGCAACAGAACCCATCAAAGGGCAAGAGGAATACCACATCATGGTGTGTACATGCAATCAGTCATAATTGTTCTCTGTTTCCTCAATACTGTGCGTTTGTCCGTATGTGTAGGGTGGGTGGTGTACGTGTATACTGTGCACTACAGCTGTCTTCGTATGAGTGGGTCATTTGTTTGTGTACTCATCGATGAATACGTCACATACTTAGCATGCCACATGTTTTTGGTG
>CAUJGJ010000437.1:46700-49200 GCA_963170055.1 Halisarca cf. caerulea
ATGAACATCTACGGCATTATAACAGGTGTATATAACGGGTGTATATAACGGGTGTATATAATGTAGGATCTGATTTATTTGATGACATCTGTTCCCCACAAAGGTGTTTGATGAACCAGATGCTTGATAAATCGTATAAAATCATATACAACTTAGTGATGGGGATTCACAATAGAGGGCTGGATAAGTGAGGTTTTTAGTTACACCAGGTGTTGGATAAACCAAGTGTTGGATAAACCAAGTGTCTGATAAACCAGGTGTTGGATAAACCAAGTGTTGGATATACCAAGTGTCTGATAAACCAGGTGTTGGATAAACCAAGTGTTGGATAAAGCAGGTGCAACTATATGTCTGTTCACTGTTCAGTACAGTGAATTCTCGTTAATCTGCCACAATTCGTTTGAAGAATATTGGTGGATTAATGAGTTTGGTGGATTATCCAAATCAATTTGCAGTATTTTGTCATAATTCATGCACGAAATTGATGGCAGATAAAAGGGTTTGGCGGATAAAGTGGTGGCGGATTAACGAGAATTCACTGTATTTTCTTTGTTGTTGCAGGCCATTCAAATGGGGAACACAGAGGGGTCAAAATACTGGATCTACTGGGTACCTGCACAGTATGTTAAGGCTATCAAAGACACCATTTTAGGAAAGTGGTAGTATTCAATCTTTCTTTTGTAATCTTCATATTCCAGTGGCTACATACTGTGTGTGTGTGTGTGTGTGTGTGTGTGTGTGTGTGTGTGTGTGTGTGTGTGTACTACATTTGTCTAATCGGATATGTGCGTTACATCACATATTATATGCTGTGGCAGTCCATTTGTGTGCTCGGTGTTTCTGTATCTGCGCGTCAGTTCCATTAAATGTCCACTTTTCCGAAACAATACTGCATACATAATTGTACCAATCTGTCATTGAATTATGTAATTGAATAATATTATTATTCGTGCGGTTTTGTGGTGCTGTGACGTAAATATGGGGTGATAGTGAACCGGAAGTTATGAAGTCATGACGTCACGTATTAAGAATGTCAATCATGACAACTTCGGTCAGGATGTGGTTTCTTTCTCGTACATTTTGAGCTTATTGGGCCTTCTAAGCTCATTCACAGGTTAAATCCATTTGCTGACAACCTGGTCCCTGTGTACTGACGCGTCAACGGTGAGTTGCCGAGGCAGGAATTGTGCAAATCGGTGTGAAAAGGAGCAAAACCGACCAATTTCGCATTTCTTTTGCAGATCAAACCGAACCTTGCAGGAACCCAGCATGTCCGGTGAGGACTTGTCTCAATACCTGCGGCCTACCCGCGATAGGACCATCCAGGAGCAGACCAGAGCGTTTGACTCCAAGAAGTGGGTCTGGGTGAATGACGACGAAGAATGCTTCAAAAGCGCTCAAGTCAAATCTCAGAAAGGAGATCAGATCACCATCGAACTTCCAGACGGACAGGTAAGGGCTGTGCGCTCGGAGGACGAGTGTAGAGGTAATTCCGTCGCTGTTCCTCAAAGTGACTTTCCTTCTTCCTCGCAGGAGAAGACCGTCGATGTCTCTCAAACGCAGCAAATGAACCCGCCAAAGTTTGAGAAGACGGAAGACATGGCCAGCTTGACTTACCTGAACGAAGCCAGCGTTTTGCACAACTTGAAGCAGCGCTACTACTCTGGACTTATCTACGTGAGTTCTGAGCTTTTGTCCTCGCGCAACCATACTGTTACGTTTTATTTGGTGGACTGGAACGTTCGTTTGCACGCGTACATGTGTGTGTGTGTGTGCGTGCGTGCATGCATGTGCATGCGCATGTATGTCTCTGTCAGTATCAGTTGCAGCAAAAATCAGGTGTGTACCAGTGTGTTTACAGAGATATACACTCTGCTTTATTGTTTTAATATTTGTGGAAGAGGCCAAACATGATCTTGGTCATCAGGGATGGACCTGTAGTCTTTGCCATTACGTACCTTGGCTGTGAAACCTTTCAAGTGTCCTTCTTTGACACTTCCTAATTTGGTAAAAAGTGAAGTTCTGTTAACTGAATTACCTCTGATCCAGCCAGAACACAATGCCTGCCTTTGAGACAGGCCATTACTAACACCTGTGAAATAGAACCTGATTTTCCTACTTGAGCGGGTGAGAGTGCAGTCAATCGGGCTGTCAGTACCCTTGGAATACACTTTTCAGGCATACTGATGCAATTGGTTCAGTTGTTGTCCACCTGTCATGTGAGATTGCAGCAAACAAGAGTGCCTTTTGAGTGCTGCTGTGTGTGTTTGTAGGACACAGAGCACTCCTCTGACAGTACAAAGTGACCTCTGTAATCTGACATCTCGATATCCAACATTCTCCCTAATCTGGGCATATTCTGAGGGACAATCTCTCCATTCCACTGTACTACAAAGCACTGGATAATTCAACAACCTCTTTACTTGGACACCTATTTTGATGCCCTTAGAGAGTAGCATTATGGAGGTACCACTGTATACCTAATGGAAATTAGGTGGCT
>CAUJGJ010000437.1:54200-56700 GCA_963170055.1 Halisarca cf. caerulea
AAAGAGGATAATCAGATTTGACCAAATGCATTATTCCTTTTAGCACATACTGTATGTATGTTTGCTTATGGCTGGTCATGTACCCCAAGACGCAGGAATGGTAGCGTAAGTCCCAGTTCCATTCCCAGTCCAGGCTTATGAGTAGTATCCAAGTCCTGTTCCAGTTCCCAACCCATGTCCGTGTTTAGTGTTTAATTCCTAAACCAAGCTCACATTCGAGAACGCATAACAGTCTGGTTTGCTATCTCGTTCCAGTCCAGTTCACATGAAACATACATATCCCATTTCCAATCTGGTGTTCAGCATGGTAGCATGTGAAGTGTCCCATTCCCAGTCCAGTTTCACTTAAAGTACATGTTCCGTTCCCATTCCACCTTCACTTAAAGTACATGTCCCATTCCCAGTCCAGTTTCACTTAAAGTACATGTTCCGTTCCCAGTCCACCTTCACTTAAAGTACAAGTCCCATTCCCAGTCCAGTTTCACTATGTGTCCCATCCCTGCAGATCTCCTGGAGAAGTCTCGTGTCATCTTCCAGCAGCCAGGCGAGCGATGCTACCACATCTTCTACCAGATCTTGACTGGTGCTTCTCAAGACCTGCTCAACGAGTTGCTGCTCACCAACCAAATCAAACAGTACAAGTTCTTGACTGGCGGAACCACCTCCGTTGATGGTGTCGATGATGCAGCCATGTTCAAGGCTACCAGAGTACGTGTGTACATGAGTTACGTTTTGTGCAGTATAATCTATTGTACATGTGTACGTACGTACGTACATATGCCTACATAGCTGGGATACACACGTATAATAGGTACACTTGGGCATAGTACATATGTAGTGTGTGGAGAGTTGGCAGTACATTCACGCCTGGTTTATCAGACCCTGTGCTGTGAATCGCCATCACTGCACTGAGTACAATCTGCCCTGATTTACCCAGCACCTGGTTTTTCCAACATATTCTGCAGTATGAGGAACAGATGTGGTCGGATAACCAATGGTCCATTATATCTGCTTGGGTATAAGTCGTGGCCATTAGGCTTTTTCAACCACGTCACTGTCACTCAATTTTGCATTAGCCAGAGAGGAGGGGGATTTTACTGTCTGTCTGTGTTCATTGTAGAACTGTTCTGGATTTGCACTTTATCCAAGTTGTGTACATATGAAATGTTAGCATTTGATGTACACATATGTGTATTGTACTCTAGAAGAATGTGCGTAGAATTGAGTCTGTACGTAGCTGTGATGTTACAGTACACCCAAGTGAATTCTGTACAAAATCATACAAGTAATCATACAAGTGAATTCTGTATAAAATCATGCAAGTGTACTTTCATACAATGACGAATGACTATCATCCGGCGTTCGTGTTTATGTGTACACAAAGTGCTACACAGTATGGTGTATGTATGTACTGTATATGTAGTGTTGTGTACAGATTTCCTCAATGTACACTGCATGTACAGTACATAGTACATGTTGATGTACAGTACAGTACACGATACATGTTGATGTACAGTACAGTACACAGTACATGTTGATGTACAGTACAGTACACGGTACATGTTGATGTACTGTACAGTACACAGTACATGTTGATGTACTGTACAGTACATAGTACAGTACATAGTACATGTTGATGTACTGTACAGTACACAGTACATGTTGATGTACTGTACAGTACACAGTACATGTTGATGTACTGTACAGTACAGTACACAGTACATGTTGATGTACTGTACAGTACACAGTACATGTTGATGTACTGTACAGTACACGGTACATGTTGATGTACTGTACAGTACACGGTACATGTTGATGCACAGTGTGATTGTCATCTCGTGTTCCTGCTGCCCTGCCGTCTACCCAGGAAGCCATGACAGTGCTGGCCTTCAACCCTGAAGAACAAATGCAGCTCCTGAGAACTGTGGCTGCCGTCTGCCACTTTGGGAACATCGAAGTGAAGCAGAGACCGAGGGAGGAGCAGGCTGAGATGCCGGATACAAAAGGTTTATATGCTTGCGTATATACATCCATGAGTATCTGATGCTGTGAGGGATTGACTATGTAGTGCTTGTGGCACTTCATGCTGTGTGTGTGTGTGTGTGTATGTGTGTGTGTGTGTCTGCGTGTGTGGTGTGTGGTGTGTGGTGTGTGTGGTGTGTGGTGTGTGGTGTGTGTGTGTGTGTGTGTGTGTGTGTGTGTGTGTGTGTGTGTGTGTGTGTGTGTGTGTGTGTGTGTGATAGTGTGTGTGTGTGTTGTGTGTGTGTGTGTGTGTGTGTGTGTGTGTGTGTGTGTGTGTGTGTGTGTGTGATAGTGTGTGTGTGTGTTGTGTGTGTGTGTGTGTGTGTGTGTGTGTGTGTGTGTGTGTGATAGTGTGTGTGTGTGTGTGTGTGTGTGTGTGTGTGTGTGTGTGTGTGTGTGTGTGTGATAGTGAATGAGTGTGTGATAGTGTGTGTGTGTGTGTGTGTGTGTGTGTGTGTGTGTGTGTGTGTGTGTGTGT
>CAUJGJ010000437.1:61700-63349 GCA_963170055.1 Halisarca cf. caerulea
ATGGTAAAGCAGTATAGTTTACATAGCAATTACTTTGTTTACATTAGAAGGAATTACACGCAAGGGTCACATGATTTCAATGCTAAACGCCTTGAACAAAGTAAAACACTTCGAAATCTGAGGTTCAAAGGTGTTCTTTCATTGCTAATTTTGTTATAAGCTTCTTTAGAGACTATTTCGTTCGTATTAAAATTAGTTTAGCAGCTATACTGCCAGTACGCACGGCCGTCTTCCTTGGTATGACATAATCAAACCACGTGACTGCATGTGATGTCAACCTACCGAGCAGTCAAGTTTGATAGGAAAACTTTAACGAAAATCTTTGAGTTTGGCTTTGAAACTTTAGTACGTATGTTGTTCCTAAAGGACCAAACCTCCAAAATCGAATCTTGCAACTTTGTATGTCATCCCATTCCTTTTATGTCCAGCGTCTTGTAGCTGGGGACCTTCTTTTTCAGCAGAAAACCTTCTACATAACAGCCGTAGAAAGGAGCTGTAAGATGCAAGATTCGATTTAGTAAGATCCTAATCTGTGCTTTCGTTTGAACCTAGTTTTGTGAGCAAAAGCCCAGATCTTTACCACCAGAATTTGGCCTTTTTAATTTTTTCAATATGATGAAAGAAAACACGGCATACGTAACTCCTGACCTTCGTATTATCTTTTTAGCGCTTCAAATACTAAGTATATATGTTGTAGATTCGGTAAAAGGTGTTCTTAGAACATCTACTTGTATTCAAACAGAAAACAAGCCGAATATTTGAAGGGCCACGAAGATGACGCCATTTTGTTTTATGTCCATAAATCGGACATAACATACCTGTGTAACATAGTGAGCTTCTTGTGCTTCAATCTTGTGTGTATGTTTGGTACTGGATTTAGTATGTAGTACTTTCGGCCAGTAAACATGTTACTCCCCAAGCAGCCGTGTAGTAACTAGTGCATACAGAAGAACTTGGATAGTAAGTACCTGGTTTAGTACATACTCCTGGATAGTAAGTACTCCCCATTCTTTCCCTGTGTATACCTCATGTACATCAACCAACCCTCATAGTAAGTACCTGGTTTAGTACATACTCCTGGATAGTAAGTACTCCTCATTCTGTCCCTGTGAATACCTCGTGTACATCAACCAACCCTGATAGTAAGTACCTGGTTTACTACATACTCCTGGATAGTAGGTACTCCTCATTCAGTCTCTCATGTACATAAACCAATCCTGATAGTAAGTCCCTCTGATAAGAGGAACTGATTTGTGTCCCCTTTGAGGTACGTACATACTAAGCTTGTAGAATGCATTAGCTGTCACAGCTGGAAGAGATCTTGTTTTGGACACATTGATTATAATTTGCAGTATCTCCAAATACAATTCAATAGATTCTTTCAAGGTACGTACATACAGTGAGACCTCTCTAGTGAGGACACCATAGGAACCACTGTAAACTGTCCTGTACAGTGAAACCTCTCTAGTAAGGACACCATAGGAACCACTGTAAACTGTCCTGTACAGTGAAACCTCTCTAGTAAGGACACCATAGGAACCACTGTAAACTGTCCTGTACAGTGAAACCTCTCTAGTAGGGACACCATAGGAACCACTGTAAACTGTCCTGTATATGGATGTGTCCTTATTTCAGAGAGTTCAAATGTA
>CAUJGJ010000438.1:0-7500 GCA_963170055.1 Halisarca cf. caerulea
ATGTACTGTATTAAGAAACTGCTTTAAGTGACCTAAAACAACCTCAGATACCCTTATGAGGCCTAAAAAAGTTTAAAAAATTCCCTGGTGGAGCATACACCCTCCCCCAGCATAGACTGCTATGATTCCTCATGCATACATATCTGTCCCCTTTACATCACTATGCTTTGCTATTGCCCCCAACAATTTAACCCCAGATACTGACCCTAACCCTAACCCTAACCCTAAAACCCTGACTGAAGATATTATAATATACTGTACTTACGTATGTATTAGAATGCTTGTATTTATATTACATAATTATAATTATAATACAAATTTAACATGCTGTTACATGATGCATTATACACAACTGATTAGTTACACAGAGACAAACAAAGACTGGAAAAGGAAAGAGTAGAAACTTTAAGGGGACGAATACAGTGGTAGGTTTGCATAAAGCAATCATACATGCAACATTACATTATGCACTACCGTAAATCATATTGTATATGTAATAGATTGTGACTTGGCGCTACTCACAATATCTTGTGCTTGAAACATTGCAAATTCATAGATTCCACAGTAAAAGAATGAAGTAGAACTTTTTATAATAGTGTCATGATGAAAAAAATACACAAAGCAATTTCAACCCACAATAGCAATCCTTTCATGATTTAGGGTATTCAATAGCTTTCAATTATCAATGCTTTGTTTCTGATGTCATGCATGCTTATAGAAGATAGTGATAGTAAAGATGACTTGGAGCCTGCCAACCCCAACAAAGTCCAGTATTCCAGTAAGTCTAACATTTCTATAGTGTGTCCAGCTACAAAAGTGGCTGAGTAAATGCATTCTTAACACTACATGCAAAACTCGTAAATATTTTCCCATTTAGCTCCAACCTCCTTAGGTGCTCATGATGCTTACAAGCAGCTAACAAGTGCTTCACCAATACTACCAGCACATGTTGGTAAGGCAACTGAGATTTAATAGAATGTGCACAATGTCACAATGCTGTAATTTCAAAGGCATACAGTCATACAGTTAATCATATTACGTATATGTATCCCTGTTTTAAATTCTCAATTGCAGGCTTTGAGTCGAGTGATAGTGATTTTTCCCACATTGCTGTAACCAGTGGAAAGAGGACACATCAGCCGCGAGATGATATATCAGCAAGCTATTATTGTGCATATTATGCACATGTATGTATACGTACCTAACACTCACAACCCACTTTCAAAACAACCTACAGGTACAGATGATGACACAATGCCACCAGGAAAGGTGCCAAAGCATACTGACAAGAACAAGCAATTAGAGTTTAAAAAACTCGTGGGCCGCCTACGGCCCTGGAAACTCGAATCGCTTGGAAATCGTCATTATTGACTAAAATAATACTTCGAAGAACTCTTCTGGTCGAAAAGACTCTTCGCTGATAAAATCAGAAGCAAACGAATGAATTTTACCGAAATATAGCCGAAAGATTACGTACCGACTTCGCGTCCGCCATGTTGTTGACATATATATATAGACATCGTTCCGGACGTTCCGGACACTTCCGGTGAAAGTAAAAACAATAAAAAAGATGGCTGGTATGTATATGATATATAATATACATGCATATGTGTGGGGTTTACTTAGGTGTCCCTTGTAAGGTGGGGAAGGAGGGAAACAGAAGAGATGCTAGCTTGCCAATAATAAACTGGTGCTGGAGCTGCCTATTCATGAACAAAGATAACATATTTCCCAATTCCAGAGGGGAAGGGGGGTATGGGGAGGGAGGGTATGGACTGAACTGATGCCATGGATGACAACAAATAATGCTTAATAAAGACACACAGCTATGACAGCCGATATAAATTTACATTGAGATTGCAGTCCCTTTGAAGCCTTTACCTTTAGATTAATACCGTATGATTTCACCTGTTAATATATAATTAGTCTTACATGAACAGTATGCACACTTATCTATGCATGCAGCAGCTGGAGCAAGTTCTCAGAAAGTACAAATAAAGAGAAAATCTCACAAAAAGAAAAACAAAGGCAGTCAGTTAGACTTAGTACACACACACACACACACACACACACACACACACACACACTTGGACAGTGAATAAACTTAAGGCTACAGGGAATAGTGCACTGCAGGCGCAGTTCTCTACACTATTGTTAGAAGTTAATTTAATACAGACTTTTACAGTATATATACTTTTGAATCACATATAATTTACCCATGTCCAGAGAAACAAGCGATTCGAGTTTAAAAAACTCGTGGGCCGCCTACGGCCCTGGAAACTCGAATCGCTTGGAAATCGGCGTTATTGACTAAAATAATATTTCGAAGAACTCTTCTGGTCTAAAAGACCCTTCGCTGATAAAATCAGGAGCAAACGAATGAATTTCACTGAAATATAGCCGAAAGATTTTGTACAGACTTCGCGTCCGCCATGTTGTTGACATATATATTATATGTATATATATTGACATCGTTCCGGACGTTCCGGACACTTCCGGTGAAAGTAAAAACAATATAGGGCTGCCTTCCGGCGGCCCAAAAAGTAGAACACAGTAAACAAAAAGAGCTACCCACTCAGTCTGAGCAAACAGTAAAGGTAAATACGTACACATGCTGATACAGTACATAAGATTAATAAGAGTCAAGGAGTAGAACAGCAAATTGTAAAAGTGTATACTATTTGATCACTCAGAGTACCACAGATAGATTGTTCCTCACACCACCAAGAAAATCCTACAACAGAATAAGGACACAGTGGGTACATGTGGTATCACCTAGCCCATCAAAGAAGGCATTGCTATACTCTGCAAGCTATTCAGGTAATGAAGTGAATGGATGCAACTCACTGTGACATTAAATTGCAAAAGTCAAGCCATATTTCTCACGCCATATAACACACAAAAAGATGATGGCAGTCCTGGCTTCAGCTGAAGGGGTGAAGAAAAATTTATTCAAAGAAGGTAATGAATTGCCAAATACCCATAAATGTATAAATTCTGGGCAAGACCATACGTACCGTACATCACTGTCATGGAATATCAATGGTATCAAGCCACATGACTGTGCAGTGTAATAACCTTTGGTAGCTGTTTGTGGCATGCAGATCAGTAATTAAATAAGGTACATGCCAATTTGGTTTCCATTCTGCAGAAAGGGAACAGTGCATGAAGGAGGCAATGGGTACAATAAAGGGATTATTGGAAGTAGGAACTACCTCTGAAGGTAAGTAACCCCAGACCTACATATATACGTACATGTAAGAATAAAATAAACACACATACGTATGTAACTTATCATGTTTAGATCCTGCTCAATATACGAAAGCAAGTGAGGACGTGTGCTCAAAATGTGGAGGAAAATGGGAAGAAGAAACTGCACAGGTAGAGCACTGGGTGGTATGCAGCCTATACGAGGAATGGTATCACTTGCATTGCAGTGGACTCAAAAGAATGCCGTCAGCGAAGGCCATCTGGAAATGCCCAAAGTGCACTAAGTCTTGATTTTAACTACTAGGATTAGCCAGACAGTCACATTTAACAAACTCTAATGTCATTAAAATAATTTTAGTATTGCTTTAGATCAACTATTTATGGTGAATAAGTATACAAATTTAATACTATTGAGTAAATTATATTGTTAACTCACAGTATACTGCAATTGTAATTTTATTAAAATTTGATGATTGCATCAGCTTGACAAATGTGCTATTAGGTATAAGGAGCATTTTAAATGGTCTAGGAATAGTATAGCTGCACGAATCAAAGTATACGTAGCCCTCAATTCATGCTGTACAAAAATCCTTGAACATAGAGATATCTACCCCACTATACATCATTATCATTATAAAGTTTGTAAGCATTGGGCATTTTGTAAGCATAGTAGATAAAAATCCGGCAGAAATTACACAATGTAATCCCAACCCCAAACCTAACCCTAACCCTAGGGTCTGAGCTACGCCAGACTAACACGGACCCCAATGACATAAGCTCCCACTTTGTAAGCGTTGGGCACTTTGTAAGCGTTGGGCACTTTGTGAGCGTTGGATACTTTGCAAGTGTTGGGCATTTTGTAAGCGTTGGATACTTTGTAAGCGTTGGGCACTTTGTAAGCGTTGGATACTTTGTAAGCGTTGGGCATTTCGTAAGCGTTGGGCATTTCGTAAGCGTTGGGCACTTTGTAAGCATTGGGCATTTTGTAGCGCCTAAGAAACAAGACCTTACTCATTGACAAGCACTTTCAAACAGACAGCTGATGTATGTGTTACAAAATACTTTATATACATTCGAAATCCGCTCCCCCTGGGCATGCTGAGACACACAATGACTAACACTAGGACACGTACCTCGGTATATTGGATGATTGGATCATAGACTCTACAACATCAGATTCGCCCCTTCAAACCTCTCCTTCCCAGTCTCGCTTCCATCGCGATATTATCAGAGTGGGATTTGGAACATCATTTCCAACCTGTTGTCACATGGTTAGAGATGTAGATACTCAAACCCCTAGGGTTTGTGGTTAGAGTATTTATGGTTATCTTATTATAATAAAGATAGGCCGATTTTTTGTTCGCAGCTCACTGACACGCGCTTCGAGTGATTGCGGGCGAATCTTCACGATAGTTCACTGTTGTGTCTAGAAAGAGACCTTGAGGGCTTCTTTTTACTCTTACTTGCGAAATGGAGAAATTTCGAAAATAGCCCGTACAAGCCTACGAACCGCCATATTTGTTGTATGGACGAATCCTGACTAGAATACGACTTTTACCTTCGAAACAGTTTCCCGCTAACTCCTCCTAGGAAAAGGATGCGAGTGCTTTGTGACTGGCTAATGCTCCTCAATATACCTGGTGAGTGACCTTATCTATATAGTGGAATGATTTTCGCATGGAAATCAAAAGCAGCATTGGTGATAATAACGATGCCAACAGCCATGTTTGTGCGCAGTGGTATCCGTAGTGAGTATACGGGTTTCCTGTCACAGGCTACGTAAATTATGCCGCGAAATACAAATAGAAGAATCCTCTCAGATATTATAATCTTATTTTGGGAACATGTAGTTTGTATGCATGACAAAATTGATGTATTTGTGTGTTTTTGTGCATATATGTTTCTGTGTGTGTGTGTGTGTGTGTGTGTGTGTGTGTGTGTGAGTGTGTGTGTGTGTGTGTGTGTGTGTGTACACGTGCATGCATGCATATAGCACATGTTTGTATGCATCCATGTGTGCGTGGGATAGTGTGATCTATATTATGTGATTAATTAGTTACAAAGCAGTTTTGTATATAAGAACCACACTCCATGTACCATACGCGCACACGCATGTATGTGTGTGTGTGTGTGTGTGTGTGTGTGTGTGTGTATGTTTGTGTGTGTGTGTGTGTGTGTATGTGTGTGTGTGAATGTGTGTGGTGTGTATGTGTGTGTGGGGGGATTGTCTCTCTCTAGATCTGTGTGTGTGTGTGTGTCTGTGTGTCTGTGTGTATGTGTGTGTGTGTGTGTGTGTGTGTGTGTGTGTGTGTATGTGTGTGTGTATGGGTTGCCTGTGTGTGTGTATGTGTGTGTGTGTATGTGTGTGTGTGTGTGTGTGAGTGTGTGTGTGTGTATGGGTTGCCTGTGTGTGTGTATGTGTGTGTGTGTGTGTGTGTGTGTGTGTGTGTGTGTGTGTGTGTGTGTGTGTGTGTGTGCATGCATATACCTTAAGGCTACAAATGTTAGCGGGTACTAATTTTAGCGTTTTTTGATGTTCAATATTTAGCGGGTACTAATTTTAGCGATTTACTAGCATTTTTGCACCAACTTTGTATTTAGCGATTTAACTGTGAGAAATACATTTGACAATGTGCTACCCTATGAAAATATAATATGATTCTCAAGCTATGTAACTTTCAATGCAAGTGCTTTACAAATACTTACAGTTACTGTATGAAGCATCCAACCCTTTCCAAAATCATTATTCCTAATACTGTGATTATATTCAATTTAATTTAGTATTATCACTGTAATAAACAGTAGCTACTGAAGTCTTAAAACTGAAATAATAATAATATTAATAATACTACAAATTAAATTACAAATACATGTAGCTACACCTATAATTTGGGGTCGTCATAAACCTAGTAAAATTTCCCTGCATTACTGATAAATAAAGTGAAAGGGGTCAGCAGGAGGCACATCTGTGACAGTTCCGTCAATGAGTCCAAGCACCGATGATTTAGCCCAGCCAGCCATTATAATCTGTTGTCCACGTTCTGTTGTGAAATAGTTGTACATGTCCACCAACCACTGTGCATGCAAGGGTTTCATTACAGTGAGACGAAGATCCACACTGATGTCATCCAGAGCCTTCCCACTATCAAGCTGTTCTTTCACTGCAGTGCTGTAGTACTTAGTGAAGGCTTTTCGCATAAACTTTTTGGCAGAACCATTAACAGAGAGGTCAAGTGGTTGGAAGAGATGGGTCATATTGGCAGGAACTGGAATATGTTGGATATTCAGGGAATGCAGCTTTTCCAGCACTGTGGAGGTCATCTGCCCTCTGAAAACATCCCAGATGATGAGGCATTGCTGCTGGGAGGTAAGTTAAGCTTTGCTCGCTTCCTAACCAAATAGGGATTGATGATTTCTTGAATCAATCTTAAGGTCTCCTGTTCATTAGACCAATGTTTTGGATTTTGAGAAAGGGAAAATCCTTTGGGGAACTGAAATCGAGGCAAACTTGCCTTTGTCTTACCTCCATAAATGATCTGCATCGGCAAAAACTCCCCTGATAGAGTGACAACAAAAGTAACAGTGATGTTTCGCTTATCTCCTAATCCTTTTACAGCCACATCTTTGCTTCTACGCTGAGCCATTGTGGATCTTCCAACTGAAATGTAAGAAGATGGTGTCTGGTCAGCATTCAGAATCAATTCTGGGGGGATGTTGAATTCTTTCATTTTTGCATCAATCTCTGTGATGAATTGAATTTGGCACTCATTATACAATCCTCTTGGAACAGGCGGGCGACTAATTGTTCTCATACGTCTAGAATATCCCATACGTCTGTAGATGGATTGAACCCAACTACGAGACATGCTAAAAGACTGCAGTTGAAGAACCGATACAGAAGATTGATGGCTGTTGATGAGGGCTTGGGCAGAAGCTCGCACAATGTGAATATTGATAACCCCACCCCTTTGCCTCAATGCTTGCAAAAAAGTGATCAATTTTGCATCAAGATCCATAAGTATTGGAGGTCTTCCCATTGCCCGCCTGTCAATGGAAGTGATTGGATCAGGATGTAACTTCTTCCTCTGCTCATCAAGTCGCTCTTTATACGCCTTCTTGAAATTTCTTATGGTGCTCTCTTTCAAATCTGGATATTTGCTCAAAAGTTACGTCTTGCTCTTTCATTTCCATTTTCGAGGGCATATTTACCAATTTGTGCACGATCCTCAGGTGTATACATTGTGTATGGCCCTCTAGTTTTTTTCTTACTACTTGGTTCTCCCTCTGTAC
>CAUJGJ010000438.1:12500-14000 GCA_963170055.1 Halisarca cf. caerulea
TATGCCATATTAGACGAGGCCTGAACAAATATACAAACACAAAATCTTACACACGTACGTGAAAATATCCAAGACAGGGGCGGCGGAAACACTTGAAACCTGGTCAGGCCATACTAACTAGTAAGTACGTATAGGATCTGTACAGGACTAGTATACATACTGTATACAGTATAACAACATTGCTTATAATATATGTGTGATAATAAAAATAATTACTAAACAAATGTACTAAACAATAAGGCTAACAATACAACAATAATAAGGCTAGATGGGCATAGGGCTAGACAGAGTTTAATTGGACTGAATGTACACTGTGCAAATTCCTACATCCCGCAGCACATATGTACTGTATAATGTGCTGCACATGCGGGATGTAGGAATTTGCACAGTGTACATTCAGTCCAATTAAACTCTGTCTAGCCCTATGCCCATCTAGCCTCATGCATGTGTAGCCCTATGCTCGTCAAGCCCTATGCCTGTCTTGCCCTTTGCCCACCTAGCCCTGCACCGGTTTTGCAACTTAACCTTGTTCCAAGTGTTTTTGGAGAATCCTTTTTTGATAATGGCTTTTTGCACGATCCTGTGACAATCCTACATCCTTGTACCATTTTTAAATGTTTTTTATACACCCTTTATATATATATATAATATGGATTTGAAGAAAAGTCTTATAATAGATGATTTATATAATAGTAATAGAGAAGTATGAATTTATACGGGAATGAGTTATAGGAATTGTTTTGAAAACAATTGTCAAATATGGCAATTGTTTTCAAAACAATCGTCCAGTTACAACAAACAGTATGTTCAATGAATGTTCAGTTGTGCACTTACACTCCAATGCTTTGCAAGTGATTCGAGTGTGTGGGGCAGCACTTGTTTTCAAATGACTTCTGATGATTTATTGGAAATGTGCAGTGTAACTGCAGATGACCACTTCCCATTGTGTTATTTCTGGAAAAGTGAGTAAGAGTAATATTGTATAGTTATCATGTTAAATGCATGCCTATAATTTTATTGTTTATTACATATACACCAACACACTTTTCAGATGCCTCAAATGCCATTTTAGACCCTTTTATCACATCCTCAGACATTCCAATTGCCAAATCCCAAGTCCTTCAATCCTCCTTCTCCGACTACCTACTAGTCCTTCTTGAACGTAATCTTCTAACACATCTTGCACCATATGCCGTATGCGCCCTGAACCGGATGTGGTTTCTGTGTACCATGCGCCGTATGCGCCCTGATCGCGTAAGTACTTTTCAATCGACTTTTCCCCTGTTACTTTCTATAGTAACCCTTACCAAACATTACATCAATGGATAGGCTAAAGATAGAACTTTCCTATGATGTGTAGAAAGAGGTACCTTCCAATTTGAAATTTGCGAGTAAAACGATTGAGAAAAAACTCAATGAAATGATTACTAAATAAACACTGACTCATTATTTTCTAAACTTAGGACTAAACAGTCTATAAAAGCAAAAATAAATAAAGTA
>CAUJGJ010000439.1:0-16000 GCA_963170055.1 Halisarca cf. caerulea
ATAAACCAGTTGTGACTGCAGATCGAACAGGGGAAGCACACATCCATCCATGCAGTTTGGAGCTCTGGTTTGCACAGAATCGAATACGCACTATAACAAAACAATTGTATGTAAAAACCAATTTTGTATATTGTTATATATTTGCAAGTGAATATAATTGCTTTCATTACAAATGACAATATCGGATGGAGGATCGAAGAAACACTGGAATGTTATAATTACCATAATTATGATACAATTAATTACATTGCTTAGAATTCTTTGTACAAAATCTGATGCTAGTGATATCATCAACATTAACACACACATATACATACATATATTAAATGTAGATCCATTCACAAATATAACAGACACATATGAAAAATGCATTATAAGTTAAGAAGAGATTTATGACATTTAGTTCAAAAAGCTGGATTTCTCCACTTTCAGCAGTCGAATTCTTACTGTAAAGTGTCCTTCACCAAATGATGGTATTGAGGGTTGACTGAGGGAGTGGTGGAATCAGGTAGTCCTTCTTCGTCACCACTGATGTGTGTACTGGCGATGGAGATGGAAGAGAGAGATGCAGAGTGGGAAGTGGGCTCGGGGGCATAAGTGGGTCGCATGGAGAAGTCGTCTGCCGGGGATACTGAGGGTTGACTGAGGGAGTCTGTGTGCTGCGAGTGATAGGGAACTGTGTGTTCGTACCGCGACGTGTACACGGGAGGCTGACGTGTGTTGTAGTACTGAGAATGGTTGGACTGGACTGAGTGTCTGCCGTGTTGGTATGCTCTCCCGTCATAATACGGCTCAGATATGACACTGGAAGCCTTTCGGGGAAGGTGCAAGCCTTGATACGACTTAGCTCCATGCATGCTCGACTGGTAGGAGATCTGCTGAGGTGGTTGGTAGTAGCCGTCACTGCCTTGATACATGCTGAGTGAACTGCCGGCCATTCTCGGATCCACCGTACGCTGTCTGTAGTAGGGCGGGTTGTTCCTGTGGTGTCCATGTCCGTGGGCGTGGTGTCCTTGAGAGGATTGTGCTCTGCGTGGGTGGTAGGGGGCAGGGTGCCACACTGGTTCATCAGTACCTGAAGTCACATCATCCACAGCCATGTCCATCGTCTGTGAGCGGAACAGATCAGAATCCTTTGAACGTCTCCACTGGTTGGCATCGGACTCCATCAACAGCATACCGGATGATCGGGACTTGAGGTCATACGTTGAAGTGTTGAAGCCCTTTACGGAGTCCTCGTCTCCAGATTCCAGCCATCCCTTCTCGTAGTCCACCGCAGCACTCTCTCCCCCACCCTCCACATCAAAGAGGTGACCACTCTGAAGCATCACGTCATGTGCTGTTGGTGGTGGGAGGATGGCTGAGATGGGGATGTGGGTATGGTTAAAGCTGGTGTCCAGAATTCCTCCGTCCAAGTACTCAGTACCAACAGTACTTCCGAGGTCTGATGTGCTGCGAAGTGAGGCCACAGTCCCTGGAAACACAGGTGCTCCGCTGTGAGAAGAGTGACGGGAGGGGTATTTGTGGGGGGATTCCTGATATCCGTATTCAGTCATTTCAATCTCATATGATCGCCTGCTCTGCTTGGTGGGCGTGGTTTCGGGCTCACTGATATTCCTGGAACTGTTGCCACACGATAAGGACTTCCCCGTGTCCAACATCTGTGATCCGTTCACACTGGCAGACAAGTACTTGCCGTCATGATCCCAATCGTCATGTGTGGGGTTGTAGGTGGCAGAGTGACCCAACCTTGGGCTTTCCTTGGATATCTTGTACCTTCTACTTCTCCGTCGATAGCACAGACAGGCACCAACACACATGGCAAATACAAACGCTGCTAGCAAGAACGCTCCTGACACCACAATGATGATGATTACCCACAAGTCAAGCATAGGTTCTGTGGTGGGCGTGACAGTGCTGACAACAGGAGCAAAGGCAGTGGACACACTGAACTCAACTTCAACCGACTGCTTCAACACACTGCTGCTGGCAGTGTCAGACACCTCTACTACTCCTCTGATTGTTCTAAACATTTCCTGCTGCTCCTGTCGTCGCCGTCTGAAGGAGGAAGAAGTGGTGGGAGTCTCTTCTCGACGTTCTGCAATCAGAAAGATGTCTCCCGAGGTTGAGTTGATGAGAAAGTATCCAGTCACCTCACCATCAGCAAATGAGTACACAAGGTTAGCGGTTGCATCACCATCTTCTGCCTTGACCGATCCAATCCGGTCACCTGGTGTTGAGGTGCTGCGAACGGTGAAGGAATACGAAGGGAAGGCAAAGGTGGGCTCAAATTCATCGACATCTTTCACCTGCACAGTGTAGATACGACTTGAGGACAGAGGGGGATTTCCCTTGTCGGTCACACTCACAGTGAGCGAGAAGGACGCATTCATCTCTCTGTCGATGAGTGCTGTAGTTGTTATCCTACCACTGTCTCTGCTGATGGTGAACGGTATGGGGGCACTACTGGACTGGAGCAGGCTGTACTCCACCTCACCATTAGGTCCTTCATCGCCGTCTTTGTACAACAGTGCCGCCACCAGTGTCCCCAAGGGTGAGTTCTCCCTCACTGACAGCATACCTGATGGTGAGGAGACACGAGGTCTGTTGTCGTTGATGTCTGTCACTGTTACAGTCACAATGGCCGACCCAGATCTTGCCGGAAAGCCCCTGTCAGTGGCTATAATGGTTATCTCATATGTACTTCTTGTTTCACGGTCTAACAGACCAGACACCCTCACAACTCCCTTCCCGGATTCAGTGGATACAGCGAATGGAATGTTTTCGGGACGAGCAGAGTACACCACCTCACCATTGACCCCAAAGTCCATGTCAGAAGCATAGACAGCAATGGCTACTTCACTCACACTGGTGTTCTCCAACACAGCTCCTGTGAGAGACTGCAGCGTGAAGAGTGGAGGGTGTTCGTTCATCCTGTTGATCTCCACAGCCACAGTTGCACTGGAATGCAGAATGTAGTGGGGTCGATAGGGTACGGGGTTGCTGTTCCAGGCCTGCACTGTGAAGGTGTGTACACCTGGGAAGAGAGTTCCACTCACCTCCACAACACCACTGGGTGTGACTGTGAACATACGCTGGATGGCGATGTCTGTCGGGCTGATACGATACACAATGGCAGCATTGCTTCCCACATCTGCATCCGTTGCTGACACCCGAAGCACTTCCGAGCCGGAAGGAAGATTGGAGAAGATGCGGTTTGCGCTACTGTTGCTGTAGTCTGCTAAGAAGACAGGTGGATGATTGTTCACGTCAACGATGTTGATTGTCATGGAGACCGAGCTGCTTCGAGCAGGTGAGCCTCTGTCAGTTGCAACAATTGAGCCGACAATGGTGTTAGAGCCCCCAGTGATGGAGAATGCACGGAGAGGGGAGGCCAGGGTCAACAAACCAGTCCGGTTGTTAACAGCAAATACACCACCTACCAAGTCTCCCTCTAGTGAGTATGTAATCAGTGCATTCTCAGCCAAATCCTCATCTTCTGCTGTCAAGTGAATGACCTTTGACCCTGCTGGAGACAGCTCGTCCATATTAACTGTTGTCATGGTTACATCAAATGTGGGGGTGTTGTCATTGGAGTCCCCCACCTTGACAGTGACGAGCATTGAGTGGGAGTATTCCCCGTCAGTGACAGACACTGTCAACACGTAGCGACCTACATCCTCCCGGTTGAGGGAGCTGGACAGGCGGATGGTACCAGTGGACGAATCGATAGTGAAGATGCTCTCTTCAGTGATGTATGACGAAGTTCCCTGGTAGGCTCGGATTCTTGTAATGCTGTACACGAGGTTGGTGGACGGATCCCTGTCGTCAGCATGGCTCAGGTAGACTATTGTGTTCAGTGGAGAATCTTCTTGGATAGTAACAGCTTCGTCTTCAACAAATCTCGGTTGGTTGTCGTTGACATCGATGACAGTGATGTTGATCAACAAGGTTGAACTACGAGGGGGAATACCCCGATCAGTTGCCATGACAACCAATTGAAACAGCTCACTCCTCTCTGCATCAAGACCAGAGTTGACATAGACCTCTCCCGTGGTGGGGTCCACCCTCAAGGCTGGTACGTAGCTCTGCTCTTTAATGGAGTACTGGACGACACGGTTGCTGCCCGAGTCACGATCGGTGGCTGACACTTTGAACAGCACATCCCCCTCGGGTCTGTCCTCCAAGAAGGAGAGGTTCTGGCTGAGTGGTTGGAAGACAGGTGAGTTGTCATTCACGTCTGTCACTTGTAGTGTAACATTCAGATAGTCCGAGAGCCACTGCTGTTCGACTTCTTGTCGTGCTCCAGCTACAAATGTGTATTGAGGAGATGTCTCGAAATCCAACTCTCCCTTCAGCGTAAGCTCTCCAGTTGTCACATTCAGGGAGAACAGATTGTCGGGGAAGCTGGTGTGGGAGAGCGAGTACACCCTCGGTGGGTCCGTCACAAGCTGACTGGTTGCTGAGAATGTGTGCACAACACCTCCTACCACAGAGCTCTCAGGCACGTGGACAGTGTATGGAGAAGACAGACCAAACGATGGTGCAACGCTGGAATCAATCACTGTAAAAGACACCGACAGTTGGGAGGATAGGGGGGCATTCCCCTTATCTGTTGCTACAAATGTGACAGAAAAGGTCTGATCTGCTGACAATTGCTGACGAGATGTAACGTCACCGCTGATGGAATCCACGGACAGGAAGGGGCTTCCACCGAGCAGAGAGTAGGTGATTTCACCATTGGAACTGCTGTCATCATCGCGAGCACGCAGTGTGTACACTGTGTACCCAGATCCCTCTACTCCACTCAGCTGAATGGACGTGGGATGGTCTGAAAACTCGGGACTGTTGTCGTTGAGGTCTGTCACATGAAGTGTGACGTAGGCTGTGGTTTGTCTGCCGCTACCATCGCTGGCCACAACTTGAAAGCTGTACTGCGAGGCTGCTTCGTAGTCGGGCACAGAAGTCAACGAAATCACACCAGTTGAACTGATTGCAAAAATGGAGGAAGGGACAACTTCGGCAAGAGAGTAACTTACGGCACCATTGGTACCCGAATCCGGGTCTGTAGCTCTGACTGTTCTGGTAAACTGGTTTGTGGGCGTGTTCTCTGCAACGGTGAAGGTGTAGTCAGTTTGTGGGAAGCTTGGTGGACGATCGGAGGAAGTGATCACCGACAGCACAAC
Source organism: Halisarca cf. caerulea (assembly GCA_963170055.1). Lineage (NCBI taxonomy): Eukaryota > Metazoa > Porifera > Demospongiae > Chondrillida > Halisarcidae > Halisarca > Halisarca cf. caerulea. Next base: position 5,187 of record CAUJGJ010000439.1, read on the forward strand.
GCGAACAGATGATGACAGTGAGGGAAATCCCCCATCTCGTGCCGTAATGTTGACCTCGTGCGTCGGTTCTGTTTCATGGTTGAGCGTCCCAGCAACAGCAATAGATCCACTATCTGAGTCAATACTGAATAGATTAGATCCAGCCAATGAGTATGTGATCTGTTGGTTGCTCCCCTCATCTGCGTCTGCTGCTGTGACCTGGGCTATGCTGGTCCCAGAGTCCACTAGGCTGTTCACCGACACGTAGTACACGATGGCATCAAACACAGGCTCGTGATCATTGCCATCTGTCACACACACAGTAACACTCACAGACGAGGAACGTGGGCTGAAGGAACTGTCTGTAGCTGTCACTTGAAGCTGGGTACATCTCTCTTCAGTGGATAGATCCTCATAGTCAAAAACCACCTTTGTTTGGATATCTCCTGTTCCAGGGACAATGGAGTAAACCTCTGACAATGCACTCAGACTGTACGTAATTCTGTTGGAGGAGACGTCATCATCAATTGCTACCACTACACCCACTGACGAACCAACAGCTAGGTTCTCCTTCACTTTAAAGGCGTACGAAGACTTTCGAAACACCGGTGAGTGGTCATTGACGTCGCCTATTCTAACCAGAATGAACTCCTCTCGAACGAGAGGTGGGTTTCCGTTATCTTCTGCCCTCACTGTGAGATTGATGGCAGTGGTGTCTTCAGCGTCCACACTGGACACAAGACTGAGGTAGTAGGTCTGAAGGTTGATCTCAAAGTGCTCCGAACCCTCTCCGTGTAGGGAGAGGGACACAGCTGTGTATGTTGCGTTGTCAGGATCAATGGCCGACACAGTGGTGAGTATGGTACCAGGGGCTGTGTCCTCTTGGATGGTGATGGTGTCCGCCAGTGGTGGATTGAACTGGGGAGGGTTGTCGTTCACGTTGTCCACAAATACAACCACAGTCAGGAGAGACTGTAGTCCACCGCTGTCCACAGCTCTCACGATCAGTGTAAACTCTTGTACATCTTCATAGTCTAGTGCACGAGTGAGAGAAATGACACCGGATGATGTGCCTACTTCGAAGTATCCCTCCTTGGGGAGAGAGCCAAGAATAGAGTAGATCACATCACTGGATCCAGTGGTGGTGTCCGCATCAGTTGCTGTCACGGTGATCACTCTGTCCCCGACGGAGGCAGTCTCACTGACGAGGACGTTCACACTGCTGATTCCAAACAGTGGTGGGTTGTCGTTGACATTCACAACACTAACACTCAATGTGGCCACACCTAACAGTCCTGGACTGCCCATATCTTCAGCAATAACTTCTACCGAGAAAGATGACTTTTCTTCAAAATCCAATCTCCTTGCAAGTGTGACTACACCAGATGTGCTGATCTGAAAGGTGTCATTGAAGTTACCCATTCCAAGACGGTACTTCACCCTCCCTCCGTCCCCACCGTCACCGTCACTGGCACGGAATGCAGCCACACGACTACCACTTTCAGCATCCTCACGTATCGTGACTGACTGAGAGCTTGGGTTAAATTGTGGGTTTTCATCGTTAATGTCAACGACTGTGATGTTAAACACCTTGGTGGCAGACAACCCTCCCATATCCTCGGCCTTCACATGAAGGATGTAACTTGTATGTGTCTCATAGTCCAGTGAGCCAGTTACAATCAGGTTGTTTCCGTGAAAACCAAACAGCGATTCATCTCCATACGGTTCCAGAAGGCTGAGGGTCACTTGTGCGTTTGTGCCACTGTCGTCATCGGTCACGTACACAGGCACCACCTGCGTACCTGGTGGTGAATCTTCTCGAACCTTGACGGAGAACACCTGGAGGGCGTCAAACACGGGAAGGTTGTCATTGACGTCTTGTACTTGTATAGTGACAGTAGTTGAGGAGGTCTGCGCGTTCACACGCCCCAGGTCCCTTGCCATGACAACAATACTATGGGTATTGTCTGTCTCCCTGTCAAGTGGTTGAAGTGTTGTAATGACTCCACTGGAGGCATCCACTGCGAACAAGACGGAGGAAGTGAGCAGTTCGTACTGGACAGATGCATTCTCCCCCTCATCACTGTCTGAAGCCGACACACTACCAACAGTAGTCCCAGCTATTTCATTCTCCAGGACAGACAAAGTGTAGACCTTCGACTCAAACACAGGCAGGTTGTCATTAATGTCGTTCACCCTCACCTCAACATCAAGATACGAGGAGAGACCCGATGCATCAACAAGCGTAATCCTCACTATGTAAATAGCAGTTGCCTCTCGGTCCAGCGTGGCACTGGTGTAGAGCTCAAAAGTGTTGGTAGAGACCCTACTGACATGGAATTGCGACAAAGGTGCTCCAGTTCTGTCACTGATTGATGCTGTGATGGTCTCGGATCCATCCAGATCAAACGCTTCAAAATGATAAAGAAGTGTATTCCTCTGCCTGTTTTCATCAACGCTGAGTTGATGGGGGAAGCTGTTTGGAAACTGGGGAGCATTGTCGTCAACGTTACTAACATTGACTGTCAGAGTAATCTCGTCAAAACGGTTAAGAGAATCTTCCGCTCTGATGGTGAGTGAGGTCTGCTGCACGCTCTCATAGTCAAGCGATGTTGTCAATTGGATACCTCCTGTTGTACTGTCGATAGTGAAGTAAGCGTTGGCCATACTTGTAATGGAGAAAGTGTGGACAGAGTGTTGGGGCTCGTCAGGGTCTGTTGGACTGGCTGTGTAGAACACTCGATTTAGTGGGTAGTTCTCAGGCAGGACAACGGTTGGTTGGGCACCACCAAACGATGGCCCTTCGTCATCCTCATCGAGCACCGTCACGACAACGTCAGCTGAATTTGTTAGACGAATGCTGGTACCATCCTCGGCAATCACACTGAATGTAATAACTGGAAACTGCTCGCGATCCAATGAAGTGAGAGTTTGTATACGGCCATTGCTCTGGACAGAGAACAGATCAGGACGGGACACACTATACCTAACATCCCTATTTGTGTTCTGGTCCGAGCTGGTAGCGTTGACAAAACCCAATATGGCATACGTCCCATTGTTCTCAGGCACTGTGAAGTAGTAGGTAGGTTGGGAGAAGACGGGCGGGTTGTCGTTGGTGTCAAGTACGGTGACGGTGACAGTGGCTGTGTTGGATGAGGTGAATTTACCATCGCTGACCACAATTCTCAGGGTATAATCAGACTGCACTTCACGATCAAGATGGCCGACAAGAATAACAGACCCACTTTCGAGAATGGAAAACTTTCCGTCTTCGTTACCATTCACAAAGGTGTAGGACCACCTCGTCACCTGATCGTCATCTGTCACAGACAAGTCGCTTACAGTGGTCCCGATCTCTGCATCCTCAGATAGACTTTTCGCATAACTGAGACGATAGAAGCTTGGTCTGTTGTCATTAATGTCCTCCAGAGTCACGGTGAAGTTGAGAAAAGCTGCCCATCGACCATCAAACACACGAATGTTGAACACAAAAGGGTTGGGGTCCCTCTCTCTGTCCAGAATCATGGCAGTGGTGATGTTACCGTGTGTGTCAATTAGAAAAGGTACACTTGGGTCCATGATGGAGAAAGTAAGAGGAGAACCAGCAGATATGTCAGCATCATGGGCCCTCACTCTGGACACCAGAGTACCACTGGATGACTCCTCCTTCACGGATGCAGAACGAGGTGTGTCGGGGTCAAAGGTTGGAGTGTTGTCGTTGACGTCTGTAATGGTCACCGTTACTGTGGCTGATGCAGAATACTTGGGTGGGTCTTCAAGGCTCACCGCTTCAACAAGAAGCACTAAAACACCAGATTCAAGAGCTTCCCTGTCTATGGACTGAGATGTGTATATGTCACTTGTGTCGGGAGCAATTCGGAAAAGGTGCTGGTGAGGAAATTCCTTGGTAGATTCTGGCAAGTGAAGACGGTTCACATTGTGTTCGGGGCCATCTTCGTCTGTCACTTCTACTGCTGTTACAAACACACTTGTGTTTGTTTCTTGTATAGTCGCTGCATAGGAGGAGCTGGTGAAGACAGGGCCGTTGTCATTGACGTCTTCAATACTTATCGTGATGTCCACAGAGGAACTTTGTGGAGGGGATCCCAAATCAGTGGCCATCACATTAAGCGTGTATTGCTTGTAGTTTGACTCATAGTCAACCGAGGAGTTGAGATATAAACTGATGTCTGTTTTTCCTGAATTGCTGACACTCCTCTGTCCAGTTCCTAGGTAGAAGAAGGAGCTTACTTGAGAGTTCTGAAGCACAACAGAGTAGGACCCGTTGGATCCAGCATCTGGATCATTGACCTGAATGGTGCCTATCCTAAGAGGAAAGCTGAAATCTTCTGGTACTTCCTCGTACACGGGTACATACGTGACACGTGGAGGATTGTCGTTGATGTCGTTCATGGTCACGTTGATGAACGTCTGTCCAACAAGAGCGCCATTGACAGCTGACACCTCAATGAAGAACCCAACAGCTTGCTGGCCATAAGCCTCTCGATCAAGTGTCAACCTGGTTGATATGACACCCATGGAGTTGATGGTGAACAACCATTCGCTGCTGTGAATTGGGTACGGTCTAGGTGATGCTCCCTGCTGCGAGAGGAAGTAGTAGTCAAGGCCTGAGATGCGGTAGGTGAGCTCCGCATTAGTCCCCACGTCTGCGTCAGTTGCAGACACCGTCAGCAGCTCCACCCCACCACCAGTGCCCTCGTCGATGGTGACATTGTACCTCGAGTGGGAGAAGACAGGTAAGTTGTCATTCCTGTCTAAGAAGGTCACGTTGATCATAAGAGAGCTTGAGAGAGAGGGATTTCCCCCATCAAAGGCGTTCACTTGTGCAGTGTAGTAAGGCCAGACCTCCCGATCAACAGGCATCGTACTGACGATGCGCAGGACCCTCTCTGCTCCGTGAACAGAATGGAGCTCCAGGTTAAACAGGCCAGGGTAGTTCTCGTGAGTGAGACTGAAGGTGAGACTCCCATTAACTCCCTCATCCAAGTCCTCAACTGTTGGAAGGAACAGGTCAATACTGGCCCCAAACACATTCTCATTTTCTAACTTGGAAGTTGAGAAAGAGCTCACACTGAAAGTTGGATAAAAATCGTTGATATCCGTCACATCAATCAGGAGAGAATAAGTGTAAAAAAAGCTATCCTTTAAAATGAGGTAATTGCAGACGATGCTGACTGGAATGTTGGGCTCTGACAAAGAGGTCACCATAGCCTCTCGATCAACTACACCCGACGTGTAAACCTCCTGCCCCTTCCCAACTGTACGGAAGTGGGAATTGAACACAGTGTCAAAAGGTCTTGAACATGTGAACTGGAGGATATGGTTTCTGTAGGCAGCGTCCACTTGGTGCACAAGAGTGTTGTCCAATGTTCCCTCCGTGAGGGTAACATCCACGGTGGGCAGAACTGTCTGTGCATGACACTCCGCAAGAAGCACAGTCATTAGAGCAAAGAACAGGCAGTGCATCTCTACCACTTCGAGATACACAACTCTGTGAGGTAAGGAGGAGAGTACATATGCAGTAACACACACATGCACACACACACACACACACATGCACACACACACACACACACACACACACACACACACACACACACACACACACACACACACAAACACACACACACACACACACACACACACACACACACACAAACACACACACACACACACACACACACACACACACACACACTCACACACACACACACACACACACACACACACACACACACAAACACACACACACACACACACACACACACACACACACACACACAAACACACACACACACACACACACACACTCACACACACACACACACACACACACACACACACACACACACAGACACACACACACACACACACACACACACACACACACACACACACACACACACAGACACACACACACACACACACACACACACACACACTGGCAGCACTAGCACAGGCTGCAGCCTGCCAGTCTGAGGAGTAAGGGACACCCAATACAAAACAACCTCCTCCACTTCACAGACCAACGCTGAGTGTTCCCATGCAAGCTCTAGGGCTGCCTGCAGGGGGGCCTCGGGTAGTGTACATAACAGTAGGGGAATGTGAGGTGTTGGACAATGCAAACAAACCTTGCTAATTAAGTAGCATGTGAGTGGGTGGGTTTCATATCATGTGACCCGTGTGACTGTCATGTGACTATCATCATTCAATGAAATCTCTGGGAGCATATCAAAGGGAAGTGCATGTACACAAATACTTTATGTATGCGTATGAACATGCATCCAATACACAGGGAGCTTAGGCCAGGCAAAGTTAATTCCCAAGTTTATCGTTTCCGCCCACATGTGATTTGGCTTGCGCCCGACTATTTTCATTATTCATTATTCATGGTTGTGTGATCAAAGATGAGTCTAGCCATTACTATCTCACATATTGTTTTCATTAATTTGTGTTAAATTAAATATGCAATTTTAATATACACGTGTATACAGTTGTACATGTATTAGTCTTGGAACAAAATTAATGATATAATACCCTCATTTGTTTCTTTATATTGTTTGCATTAACTTGAAGGTTTTATTACAATGATCAAAGTGTACCAATACGCACATAATAAATAAGAAGTGCATTTCAATACAAATGAACAATGAAAAATGACCTCCCTCCCTCATGCTACAATTTAGAAGGCTTGACAATAAACTGGGAATCAATTTCGCCTAGCCTTATGTACGAATGTACATACAAACATATATTGCTTACAGAAGATAAAAAACTGAGCAAATTCAAATGATACACATATACCCAGATGAAATGGTACAGTGCATGGAATATGAGCCCAGTTGACACCAGCTAAAAGTAGCACACCCTCTCAATACCATGACACACAGTACATGAGGGTACAAAATTGTGTGTGTGTGTGTCACTGTGTGTGTGTGTGTGTGTGTGTGTGTGTGTGTGTGTGTGTGTGTGTGTGTGTGAGTGTACTCACCGTAGGCTTTAGAATACACTTTCAAATATATCAAGTAGTTTTAGACCAATCAGATGCCACACGCTGGTTAGCAGGTAAGTACGGACAGAAGTGGTTAGACGCAACAAGTTCAGATCTGGAGGAAAGTAAGAGGGAGGACTTTGATGGATGGTGAGGAGTTTGAACGACCAGTGGACAGTGAGGAGTTTAAAGGACCAGTGGATAGTGAGGATTCTGATGGACAAGTGGACGGTGAGGATTTTGATGAATCAGTGAAGGGATCAGTGATGTGGTCGGTGAATGAGGAGGAATTTGATGGACAATAATGAGCAGCATAAAATGAAATGGAGCAAAGGACACTGAAATCTCATTAAAGGTAAATTTCACAAGGCTGGTGGGCAAACTACATGAAGTTATGACAAAGGATTGAGTCCCTGTGTACACGGAATAGACCCAGGACAACACAACACCTCAGCTGTATTCACATGGCAACATGATTTCCCCGGTAACTCGTGTGCTTGAACGTACCTTCAACACGTACTGGGTTAGTTACTCAATCTGCATTGCTTGGCAACACCTGTCCACACCTAAGAGCGTGAGGGATAACAAGTACACAAAGTAAGAATATTCCTCACAGCACGCACATTCACACATTATCATACACCATGCAATGCAGTGATACGTACCTCTGTGTATGAACACGCATACACAAGATGCATCACATGTATTATGGTTGCACACACAGGCAAGCATGTATGTACATACATACAAAGGGATAAATGCATGCACACACACACACATACTCATACGTACACATGCACATGGACACAGGAAACATACACAAGGGCAAACAATATACTCAACCATACGTCGTAATGGTGAAGTACACACACACCAAAGACAACATCACTAGTAGAAGTTTTAGTAGTCAAAACTAAGCAGTGTTCTCCCCAGGTATCTTAAGGCATGTCGGCCCGACATGCCTTCTTTTCTTCCTAGTTTTTACAGAAGTGTACATCTATGGGCCTTTAGAGTATTTTTTAGAAGAACAAATCATGCAAATGCCCAAACTTAACTAAAATAACCTCCGCGAGTATTCTCCATTTTAATGTGATGACGTCATGTTAACGTACTTCGTGCGACAGCAGGCGTTTTCGTGCTTGATTGGCGCCGCAAGCGTACGATCTTAAGGATAAACATACGTAATTTGATCGCTGAACTGAACCGTCCTGCGTTTAGTGGAAGACTGGAGGCTAAGTTGCCTGCATTTTTAGAGAAAAGAAGGCATTAAAACAGGAAACATAAGTCGTGAATCTGCTGGAACAAGAAGTATACAGTGATTTAGGTAGACAGGAAAGCCCCAGCTCACCCACCAGTCACCTAAAAGAGGATATATATATATATATAAATGCTAATAGTCATTCACTAAAAAAAGGTCCCCAAGTTGCCTACCCCCCCCCCCCCCTCATATGAGAGCTTTCGTAGATCCGCCCCTGATAATATGTCGCTCAAGGTGGCATGAACTTCAACATGCCTTAAAATATTTCTGGGGAGAACACTGCTAAGGAAGAGTGAGTTCTTAGGTAGCACGTACATACGTATTTTATATACACATATCTGCACACACAGTACATCTGGATGAGTGTGGGGTTGGGGAGTGCAAAGTTGAGGAGTGTGGAGTGGGGAGTTGAGGAGTGTGGAGTGGGGAATGTGGAGAGGGAGAGCGGGGAGTTGGGGAGTGGGAGAGCAGGGAGTTGAGGAGTGTGGAGTGTGGAGTTGAGGAGTGTGGAGTGGGGAGTTAGGCAGTGTGGAGTGGGGAGTGTGGAGTGGGAGAGCGGGAAGTTGGTGAGAATACCAAGGCAAAGAGAACCTAGAGTTGTGGAGAGTGTGGTTATGAAGAGTATGTGTTGTGTTGTGCTAACAATCATAACAGACAGAGTTTATCAAAGTAAATGACCTGCACTTATGAGATCTAAAGGGAAACAAATGAGCCATTGACATTTCCTTTAACGAAATAGCTACCGGCCGCAGGCCATTTTACATACATCAATATTAACATACAATACGTATAATTATACATAAGCCGAGGGTTAAACGGATTTAAAACATACAACCCACATAAGAGGTTGCCTTTGGTAGGGGGCACAGGACTGGGTAGGGTCTTGGCCATAAAAACTGCCATAGAGGATTCGAAGACCTTAGCAGGGTTCGGGTATCATGCTACAATCAGTTCTGGGAAACTTTGGTCTGTTATCCATTCCCTTTTGATGTGATAATTATTACTATTGACTTTAGTCACAAAAAAATATTAAAATACTATCATGATTTACCTTTGAAACAGTAAACACAGGCAAGTACCTCTCTATTGAGGGCAGCTTGGGACAAGGCCAAGGTGTCCTATAAAGTGGCACCTCTCCATTGAGGACAGCTTGGGACAAGGCCAAGGTGTCCTATAAAGTGGCACCTCTCCATTGAGGACAGCTTGGGACAAGGCCAAGGTGTCCTATAAAGTGGCACCTCTCCATTGAGGACAGCTTGGGACCTGTATATGGTGTACAATACAATGTACATAAGCTCTGGGGGTATTGTATCTGGGGGTACTGATGGCTTGTCACACCAAATCTTGTCCCCCCTAAAAGTTGTCCGGTGTGGGCGCTTATCGAATACAAACTCTATACCGTCGAGGCGTTAGGGTTAGGGTTGGGTTAGGGTTTAGTATTGATGAAACGATAGGGGGACCATTCACGGCATTACAGGCTTAGTAGGTTAGCACTGGAAGTTAAGCTGAGAAGAGAGGGCACCATCTCAGCTGTGTGCCATTTGATATAATTTGATTATGTGTGTGCATATGTGTGTGTGTGGGGGTGGGTGGGGGGGGGGGGGGGGTGGGGGGATAGTGGGGGCCATAGAGTAGCCACTGGCCAATGGCTCACCCAGTTAAAATAAGAAAATATTACTATTGTATAAGCTCTGGAGGTTGTGTGGCGTACGTATAACATTATGTTTGATATTATGTAAGTCAAACTCTGATAGTAAGTACCTGGGTAAGAGAGTTCTCCTGGATAGTAAGTACCCCTGGTTAGTGAGTACCTGGGTAAGAGAGTTCTCCTGGATAGTAAGTACTCACTGATTTGTCCCTACCTCATGCAATACCATTGAAAACACCTTGGATAGTATGTACCTCTGATAGTGAGAACCTGTTTTGCCTTCCCTTGGGGGTACTTACTATCCCAGTTCTACTCTACACATACACAAACAGCAATGGAATGCATGTGTGTGCGGTGACACTGCTACAGGACACATGTGCGCACGTACACACGAGCACTAAAGAACTGGTAACTGGGGGTAGGTGAGATTCGCACTGTGTGTGATGTGGTGAATGGGCTGTAAGTTAGCAGACCATTGTAGCTACTGGCACTCACTCTCACACACACACCTCAGGAAAAGCCCCCTACCTTTTTAACTTTTCGTTTCACAGGAGATGAAGTACAAACAGGGACCCTCTACGATTATCCTTGCCTGTTATTAAATCAAAATTTTGGTCACCAATCTAATTTATTTCAATTCATAATTGACTGGAATTTTCTTCCAATTTCTTTTTGATCACTATATACCCACAATTAATTGTTTTGAACATAGGTTTAAATAAAATTACTACTACTACACACATATTATGACTGAGGTAAAACGCACTTCCTCCACAAACAGTACTGTACATGACATAGGTGTATAAGAACCATGGGGGCTAGAGGGGCTAAAGCCCCCCCCCCCCCATGTTTGCCTATCATTTATTAATCAAGATATTATACCGCACATGAACTGCACACTAAACTAAGTGAGCCCC
>CAUJGJ010000440.1:0-10000 GCA_963170055.1 Halisarca cf. caerulea
CACAAGGATTTGATTACAACATGGATGTCACATGAACATCACATGGGTATCATGCTATTTAGTATTGAGCACATGGATGTCACATGACCCACTTTAGCTATTTGATCTTTAGTTATATTGACTCCGCGAGCTACTTGGGTGATGGTAACAAGGAGTCCATCTTCTTCTGGTGTCAGATCTATGGTAGTGCCTTTCTTTTCTTTCAGAGGCTGGAGAAAAGGATTGCACATCAGAAAACATCTATAGATTTTACTGTGCCAGCAGGAAGTGACATCACAACCCAGACACCCTACAGATCTTCCTGTACCAACAGGAAATGACATCACAACCCAGACACCCCCATTTATTATTGGAAGTTGTGATCATACATTCACCACTCACCCAATCACTCCTCGCTACTCACACTAGCCCACTCCATAAAATCATCCCACACACTCACTACTCACACACACACAACACTACTCACGCACACACACACACACACACACACTCACTACTCACACACACACGCACACAAACTACTTACACACACACACACACACACACACACACACTGCTAACTCTAAAGTTGGTACATTGTGAACATAATATATACGTACTTTGTCAGAAATGATGACCTCTGGTAGCTTGGTGATGTTGGTCATGTTAATTCTGATGCTGCTCAGAAACAGAAGTGAAATGTTAGCCACTTTAACTGAGAATGTTATGTTAGCATCCACAGCACAGTCGTCTGTGTGGTTGGCCGTCACAATATAACCCATGTGTTGGGAGTCATTCGTATTGTGCCTTGTCAACTTGAATGGGTAAAACCCTTCATTTCTGGCCCTTGGTGAGTCAATGATGACTGTAGTGACCCGTGGCAGCTTACCACTTTCAGCAGGTGGTTTAGGCAAGAGGTAGTACTGTTAACAATAAAGGGAGAAAATGAGATTCTGATTAGTCTATGATGTAATCGGCTGGTGGTGAGGGATGAAGAGACTTCCTCGTCCTTTTCTGCACACCATGTTTAGTTGCTAACATCATAGCATGTGTCAGCCATTAGGACGAGGTGGGTTGTACACTTGACTGCTCACCTGGAACTCTATTTGTCTGTAGCAGTACCAAAACACCTCCCATGGTACTCCCGAACCTTTGAATGAGACAAATCTTTGGCTCTGTATGTGAGACACAGACCAGGTGATTTTACCGGTGGTGGGGCATTACCAGTGGTGGGGCATTACCAGTGGTGGGGTACTGCCAGTGGTTGAATAATGCTAGTGTGTGTGCAAAGGTTACGAGCAGAACAGGTACCTCTATCAAACGTGTACACACAAACACATGATTGAGCAAATAACAGAGCATGAGCACAAGTTATCTGATGACAGTGAGATTGGAAGGAAAACACATACACACAAATACATACCTGGAATATATTTATACATGTATACATTATATATATATATATATATATATATATATATATATATATATATATATATATTATACATTCACCTCTGGTCTTTCATAGGTTAGCACAGCTGTATCGTTGAGGGGGTTGCAGTAAGGTTCCTTGTATGGTGGTACTGAGTCTCCCTTGAGCTTGTCTGTGGCCTCTATTCTCAAACCTTTATCTGCCTTGTGATTGTCTCCTGAGTGATATTGTAACCATGGCAACAAACTATATATGTATATATATATATATATATATATATATATATATACAATATAATATACATACATGTATATATTGTTGGATGAGACTTATTGATTTTAGGACTCTACAAGATATACCACTCTTCAGTGTTTGTACTTCATAGAGCACGGTATGCACTGATGCTGCAATGACATATCATCTGCATCAACTGACCTTCGGCATCCAGCAGGAAAAGCTTTACTTCAACATGTGGATTTTCTTTGGTACCATTTGAGATGTTGGCTATTTCATTGCCTGATTGTATGTTGGGTGGGTCAGGATAGATCTCACCTTCAAAGCACTGATTACTGACTGCAGGTGGTTCGGAGAATTTAGTTACCAATGTACTTGTGACCAACTGATAACCAACGCCTCGTTCAGTACATTGAAATGTTGGTGTGTTAAAAGACCCCACCCACTTTCCATTGCCAAGTGTGTCATGTAGAAAGGCATACAAGAGTTGCTGTGGAGAGAGGGGGAGGGAGAGAGGGGGAAGGGGAGAGAGGGGGAGGGAGAGGAGGGAGGGGGAGGGAGAAGGGGGAGAGAGGGGGAGGGGGGAGAGAGGAAGACGGGGAGGGGGAGAGAAGGGAGGGGAGGGGGAGGGAGAGGGGAAAGATCGGTGAGGGAGAGAGGGGGAGGGAGAGAGGGGGAGGGGGACAGAGGGGGAGGGAGAGTGGGGTGAGGGAGAGAGGGGGAGGGGAGGGGGAGGGAGAGGGAGAGAGGGGAGGAAGAGAGGGTAAGGGAGAGAGGGGGAGGGAGGGAGAGGGGGAGGTAGAGAGAGAATTAAACAGCTGAAGGCCGGGGTTTGGTAAACAGTATCATTGTTGTCATTAGTCTTATCTCATACCACAAGCGTTGTTTTAAGGGATTGGAGGTGTGAAGAAACCTACAAATTCCAAAGTAATTACTGTTCTAAGTAATTTTAAAATGGTATACATATTTTCCTTTTCGTATTATATATACAGTGCTTAGATGGGGTGTGGCTCACTTGGAGGGGTGTGGTGGGTGTGGCTCACTAGGTAGGGGTGTGGTGGGTGTGGCTCATTTGGTAAGGATGTGGTGAGTGTGGCCCATTGCAAAGGGATGTGGTGGGTGTGGGTCACTTAGTGCTTAACAGATTTAGGAGTATACTGATGGGAATGGGTGTGTCTACAGTGAGAGTGGGTGTATCCAAGGTGAAGTGTATAGCTGGAAGTAGTAGCAGAGGATAGACAGACTGATGAAGAGATGTGCGTACGTCAGAGAGGCAAAACCTACTTGTGAGACATACTGATCTTCCGATTTCTTCCGAACTTGCCAGACAACCCCCTTATATTCACTTGGAAACTTGGGGTCCAGCTTGAACTGCATCAGACCATACTTCCTCAGTTGAGTGTGGTTGTATGAAGGAGTAGTCAGAGAAGGCACTTTCAATTCCGACAGATTGGATCTGACAACTGTGAAAGGAAGACTGTATGGCCACTTACAAGCTGACTTTTACTGCTATGCGCACTCACAGCTCTTCAAGGTGTAGTTAGCATCCCCACAAATAAAGTAGTCTTTGCATAGCACCTAAGAGAAGTGTGTGTGTGTGTGTGTGTGTGTGTGTGTGTGTGTGTGTGTGTGTGTATGTGTGTATGTGTGTGTGTTTGTATGTGTGTGTGTGTATGTGTACATGTGTGTGTGTGTGTGTGTGTGTATGTGTGTGTGTGTGTGTGTGTGTGTGTGTGTGTGTGTGTGTGTGTGTGTGTGTGTGTGTTCATTTGCAGGGTACAGGATGGCAGAAGATAGAACAAGTGAAGTGTCAGAGTCTATGAGATAGGTGTGTAGTGTGTAGTGTGTAGTGTGTGGTGTGTGGTGTGTAGTGTGTAGTGTGTGGTGTGTGGTGTGTGGTGTGTAGTGTGTGGTGTGTGGTGTGTGGTGTGTGGTGTGTGGTGTGTAGTGTGTGGCGTGTGGTGTGTGGTGTGTGGTGTGTGGTGTGTAGTGTGTGGTGTGTGGTGTGTGGTGTGTGGTGTGTGGTGTGTAGTGTGTGGCGTGTGGTGTGTAGTGTGTGGTGTGTGGTGTGTGGTGTGTATATGGGAAGATGGGGGAGTGTGTATCTGTGTGCATGGAGTGTGTGTACAAATGTGTGTTCGTGAGGGTGTGTGGGGTGTTTGTGAGGGTGTGGGGGGTGTTTGTGAGGGTGTGTGGGATGTTTGTGAGGGTGTGTGGGGTGTTTGTGAGGAGTGTGGAGGAGTGTACATATCGGAGGTGTTGGATGCCAGTTAAAAACAATTACTGTTTAGCTAACTTCTGGGGAGAGTCCCAGAGCTTGTCCTGAGCAGGCTTTGGCACATCTTTCTGCATTGGTGCTGTTTAGGGAATAGAGGTCCACTCCTTTAGATCTATCAAGTGATTCTTCTGCAAAGAACTAGAAAAAGCTATTCCAACTCAAAGTGTTTGAGACTCAGGCATGTCCTACCTATCATTGTACCTTATCCAAACAGTAGATGTGACAACGTTCAATGTCTCTTGCTTGGTGCTCCTGATTTGCTACGAAGACCACTCCAGTGTGGTTGAGGAACTTCCACGCAGCGTCTGAGGGCAGGGTTTTATAACACACTGAAGGATGACAACCATCTGTTTGGACCTTTTTGCTGAGTAGACCTGCTTTCACTGTCCTCTCTTCACACAGAGACAGAGGCAAAAGATAAAACACTGCGATAAGCAAAAGCATCTCGACTGAAAGAACTTCAGTCAGAAAACCTCTATTCTTCAACTGAATAGCAGTGATGTCACCTGGGTATGGTGCTGGTTGGTGCCCATGGGAACCACTCAACCATTAACCAGCACATCTCAGTCCTGACCTACACTACACCCACACACCCTACTGGCCTGTCATGAACTGCTGGCTAATAGAACATGCCCACTGGAATGGAAAACTTCACTCACTGGCTGAGCATGAACATGTACGGCCTCCCCCTACCCTCTGAGGTCACTTTAATTTAGCTGACAACCACAAAGTACACATATTGCGTAATCAAATCAATATGGCTTCCCTTCATTACTCATTTTCAGGAAAAGAAATTTGCACTTTCTGTCTGACACAATAGTTTCAGCTACACATGCGTCCTATGTCACTTTCCTCAGGTGTCAAGAGAGCACTACTTCACTAATATTAAATGCACGGATTTGGGCAGCCAGCAACAATCAGATGCATGGCCACCATCATTCAAATGCCTCAGGTATCAGGTATCATAATTTACCCTGGAGTGGCCACTAGCCCAGAGGGCTACTATAAAGGCTTCCAGCAGTACACATGTCTGATACTGGATACAATGCTGCATTGAAACACACAATGTTCATGCCCACATTTTGGCCCACATCACATCATGAACACATTAGATCTACCTCACAGAGCTAGAGAAACTTCCTTGGGGACATGCAATCGTATCGTACTGGTATTACAAGTAAGGTTCTCTCCAGTGGGGTGGAAGCTTCCCCCTCAAAAAATATTTACCAGCACTGGTGAAATTTGGTCAAAGGAAGCCACTCCCTAGGCAAGTGAGCTTTAAAATTTCGCATTTGGCATAGGCAGCATACGAGGTTGTGCGTGTAATATCATTTGGCTATACTATCACTTCAATACTGTTAATCACTAGGGATAGTCCAGGGCCTGGGGGGACATTTTCGGGGGACATTACTCACGGGGGACAGTAATAATTCCTTCACGCCGGTAAGGCGAAAATGGACGATTACCAAGAAGACCTTGACTTACACGTAGATTCCGAGGCAGCCGAATTTTACAACAAGTATGAACCTAAGGAAATTCTAGGAAGGTAAGGCGCCACTGTGTATATCCTATCCGTTGGTTGTCTACCTGGTTCTTGCCTGTAGAGGTCTGTCGAGCGTTGTAAGGCGATGTGTTCATAGAGAGACAGGGAGGGAGTTTGCTGTCAAGATCATTGACATGCACATGGACGAAGCTGTGCGACAGTCTATTGTGGCGGAGATCGACGTCTTGACACACTTACCTCCAAACAAGCATATCAGTATGTGATGGGCATAGATGTGTGTGTGTGTGTGTGTGTGTGTGTGTGTTGGATGTAAGTGGTACCGTGTGCATAGAGGTTGCATGTAAGAGCCATAGACCTGTGTTGGGGATGGTGCAGTGTGTACTGGTTGTTGTATTTTTCTAGTTTATTTGCAGGACCACTTCGAGTCATCAACTTTTCATTTTCTTGTGTTTGAACTGTAAGTTAACATTTGTCATATTCAACTGCTCAGAGCATGTCTGCATCTGTTGTCTTTGTCTACTTCTTGTGTCTGTAGTCTACTGTCTGTGTCGAATGCCTGTGTCTGCTGTCTGTGTCGAATGCCTGTGTCTGCTGTCTGTGTCGAATGCCTGTGTCTGCTATCTGTGTCTGCTGTCTGTATCTGCTGTCTTTGTCTCTGCTATCTGTATCTGCGGTCTGTATTTACGGTCTAACTGCTGTCCCTGTGTACAGAGCTCGACAAGGCGAGCTGTTTGACTACCTGACAAAGATGGTTAAACTGTCAGAGAAGAAGACACGGCACATCATGCTGCAGCTACTACTGGCTGTCAACCACATGCATCAGAATAATGTGGTGCACAGAGATCTAAAGGTGGGTGTGGTTGCTGATGAGTAGTGGATGTGGTTTATGATGAGAAGCAGGCGTGCTCAGTGACAAATAATGGGCGTAGCTTAATATAGTGTATTGTTCAATCCTTGTAGCCCGAGAACATTCTAATGGATGAAAACTTGGAACTGAAGATCTCTGATTTCGGCTTCTCTGCTAAGGTTACAGAAGAGGACAAACTGACGGGTGAATATGATGTTGACAGTGTTTGGTGTTTTTAGGTACGTTTATCCATCAGGATGTAATCATGTTTGTTTGTCCTCTTCATCAGAGTTGCTAGGAACTCCAGGGTATCTTGCTCCAGAGATGTTGAAGATGTCAGTTGAGGCAGATGCTGAAGGCTATAACAAGGAGATTGACATGTGCGTACGTTCTGTTTGTAAACCCAGTCATATGTTTGTCACATGCTTGTCACCTGACCTTTCACAGGTGGGCATGTGGAGTAATCATGTACACTCTGTAAGTTCACAGGACTAGCAAGCCAGACTAGTTCTTGTATTGAAATTTTTGTTTGTTTATAGACTAGCGGGATTCCCCCCATTCTGGCATCGTAAACAGCTGATCATGTTGCGGGCTATCATGGAAGGACGCTATGAATTTGTGAGTCCAGAATGGGATGATATCTCTGACGAAGCCAAGGACATGGTAGGCTGGTGTGTGTGGGGGGGTGGGTGGGTGCGTGCGTGCGTGTGTGTGTGTGTACTGCTTCAAATGTACGTAAGTACATACTGCCATTTTGTCCCCTTCAGATAAGGAAGATGTTGACAGTAGATCCTCACTGCAGACTGACAGCACGAGAAGCCCTTGGCCACCCATGGCTCTGCTTTGTGCAGGTTGTGATGACTAAGTGTTGTTTGTGTTTGTGTTGTTTACAGTTATATTTTGTTTTATATTCAGTTGTTAATGTTTAACTAGTTTGTTTTTTTTGATTTAACATAGTATTTGCATCACTTCTGTTTGTTACTGTTTTGCTGATGAATAGATCAAAGAAGAGAAAATTCCCCCACGAAGGAGATTGAAGGTAAGTTCTCTTTGTGACATACTTGCGTACACGTTTGGCCTAAAGTCCCCTCTCTCCACCACTGGACCAGGCCTTCCTAACAGCACTGTGGTTCCTGTACCATCTCAAGAAACTCCACAGGGAGTCACAGTTCCTCAACCTGGCCACACTGGGTACACATCCTTACCAGCACAAATATGTGAGAGCGCTCATTGACTCCTGTGCATTCAAAATGTATGGACACTGGGTGAAGCGTGGAGAGCAGCAGAACAGGGCAGCTCTCTTTGAGACCAACCCTCGCACTCTCTCCACTATGTCCACTAGCTCTTCAGTTCTACACCTCTTCCACGAAGAGCCGGTGAGTTGGGAGACATTTGCTTAACTCACTTTTAATCATGTTTTTTACACACACACATCCAAGTACAAATCATTGTAAATAATTGATTCATTTATTCATTGTCATAGTATTTCCTGACAATGTTCTTTGTGAATTTTTGCTGTGTCCACTGCTCCTCGATCTGCTGAAGGAAATCTGGGCGTACTACTTTCCCACGGTGAAGGAGACATGGGGGTGTGGCACCATCATCTTCTATCCTAAGGTACACACCCTCCACTGGTCCGTCATAGAATGCGGATGGTGTTTCAAGAAGTTTCTTTACCTGCATGTGACCGTCATATGATAAGCATGTGATGAATGAGTACCTTGTTAGTCTGGCTTGCTAGACCTCCTTTACGGCTGCCCCCTTGCTGGGAAGGTCTAGCAGGCCAGACTAGTACCTTGTCTGATACAGTTGGTGATATTCACACATACTCCACCACCTCACCTCGTGCCTACGCACATACTCCACCACCTCACCTCGTGCCTACGCGCATACTCCACCACCTCACCTCATGCCTACGTGCATACTCCACCACCTCACCTCATGTCTATACATGGTAGGCATACTCCATACGCAGCACCACACTTAGTCTTGTTCCCAGACCCAGCTCTTCCATGTTGTTTTTATACCCTTGTGGACTGGACATAAAAATAAAATGGCCGGGCTTGGTCTGGGACCCTAGGCTACACCACATCCACCCACTGACAATGCACTTACATCATCACGTCCTGTCAGTGTCATTTTGGAAATAGTGTGCACACTCTCAATCCCAGCTTCAGAGAATAGCCTATTGCGTTCGGAGGAGCTGTAGAACACGTCCAAGTGCCTGTCAAATATATCAAAACCCAGAAATTTGTCAGGTAACCGCGTGTAGTGAATGGAGTGTTTTGCGTACAGCCACTCCCCGAAGAGAACTTGTCTTCCTGGTTCTAGCAAACGCACCAATCCTTCGCGATGCTCTTCAACCCACGAGTCGATGGTGCTAAACTGTTTGTGTGTACTTGAGTTAATAAAATGTGATCTGTTCTGTACGCAGACTTCCATATCGTTTCCGATGGATATGCCCACGTTGGCACCGTCTACTTTCTCTTCGACAACTACGACAGGGTCGTTTTTGTGCTTCCCTTTCTTTACCGAGCAATAGAACTGTTGCTCTTCTCCTTTATCCATCAGTAGATCATCTCGAGAAACACCCGACCCGCCAGCATCAAACAAGTGCCGTGTTCTTGGAAACTTATACAGGTCGATTTTTTTATTCTTTGCGGCCATTTTCGTACATAATATTGTGATGCAATGCCTGGCATGGCTTGCGCAAGAGCTTAGTTAGCTAAAATCGAGTCGAGGCTAAAATGGTTTCAATACTCCCTTCTCTCTATCAAACAATTTCTTTGAAATATTATCAAAATGACATTTTCCTTGACGTCAATACTCCTGATCAAATTATATTTTGGGCCACTCCAGGAAAACACGACATAGCTAATTAGTTGGGACACTTGACTTCTTGGTCTAGCTCTAGATCTAAGGTGTTTACATTACTAGTACTGACACTGGTACACCATACTTACACAGCGAAATGGCAACTAGTCTGTCCGCATAAGACCTACAGCAATGATTTCAACATACTTTGATTAGTAATAATAAGCGTACCCCCCACCTTCCTAATGGCCATTTGCTGGCCATAGGGTACCACGGCCATGGGAGGGTACCATGGGAGGGTACCACAGGAGGGTACCATGGGAGGGTACCACGGGAGGGTACCACAGGAGGGTACCACGGTAGGGTACCACGGGAGGGTACCATGGCCATGGGAGGGTACCATGGGAGGGTACCACAGGAGGGTACCATGGGAGGGTACCACGGGAGGGTACCACAGGAGGGTACCACGGGAGGGTACCACGGGAGGGTACCACAGGAGGGTACCACAGGAGGGTACCACAGGAGGGTACCACGGTAGGGTACCACGGGAGGATACCATGGGAGGGTACCATGGGAGGCATTTACACCATGACTGACATCAGGGTATCTGGTGTTTGAAGGACATAATGAACACAAAAAAATCATAGCAACAATCTTATTACATAAGTGTAAGTTTGACACACAAAAAATGTTTGTCATTTGACTTCTGTTGACTGTTCATTGTGAACATACTCCAAGGTTGAGACTACAGTCTTCATGTCTGCCTCGATAGTGCGAGACCACTGCTCAAGATCTCCCAAGTCTTTTAACGCTTTATGAAACCCTTCTACTAGATTTGTCCATTGCTGGGTTTGCTTCATATAGCGATTCGCCTGATTCTGTAGCTTCTTCGTTTCAACATCCAACAGTCGT
>CAUJGJ010000440.1:15000-98000 GCA_963170055.1 Halisarca cf. caerulea
TGTGTGTGTGTGTGTGTGTGTGTGTGTGTGTGCTACAGATACCATTGGCATGTTCCTTGATTTTGAGGACAATCTTCAAAAGAGTTAATAAAACTTTGTCAAAATTCCATTTCAGGAGAACTGTTATCTCGCACAATGGAGGTGCTCTGATGGGTATCTTAACAGGCAGTGGGGGGAGGGATCAGTGGGGGATTAACATCCAAGCTGCTAATTCTTACCAGTTTTATATCAGCGTTTCCAGATGCTAGGATAAATGGAAGGTGCCTAGCTTCTTTGATAACACCTTCTAGACGTGACAACACTTCTTGAAAGGATTGGATGTTCCACTCTCTGTCAGAAACTAGAGCAGCCATTTTAATTCCTTGCATAACAGTTGTTAGGAACTCGAAGTAGACACACTGCACAAAGACGAATAGTAGATTGATGGGCAGGGTCAGTGGAGGTGTGAGATAGATGGGTGGGGTTAGCGGAGGTGTGAGATGGATGGGTGGGGTCAGTGGAGGTGTGAGATAGATGGGTGGGGTTAGTGGAGGTGTGAGATGGATGGGTGGGGTCAGTGGAGGTGTGGGGTGGGTGGGGTTGATACAGGGTACTAACCTCCAATTGGAAGGAATTCTTCACATCATCACCTGTCAACTCCAACTGAGGGGGTCCATAAGATTCAAGGACTCTCATATCTCGATTGTCAACCAGCTCTCCAGTGGTTACTATGGAGACAGACATGACAACAAAGGCACACTGTCATAATATGTACTTGACCCATCTAACAATAGACATGCCCTCTGATGGACACACCCACTGATAGGTACACCCACAGATGGACACACCCATTGATGGACACACCCTTTATCTCTGGAGAAAAGATCTGATGGAGACTTTGTTTCAAACTCTCTAAAGTGTGGACTGATTCAGTCAGAACAACTAGCTGTTTCCTCAGGAGGAGGAGATGGAAAGAGTACGAATATTCCAGTTGCTTCTGAAGGTCAGCCATTTCAATGACAACATGGAATGAACCATTTTTGTATGCTTGAATGATGTACTCTCCAACCTGAACCATGTAAAAAGAAGCAATCACTACTCAACACACACACACACACACACACACACACACACACACAGAGGAACACACACATACACACACACACACACACACACACACATACACACACACACACACATACACACACACACACACACACACACACACACACACACACACACACACACACACACACACACAGAGGAACACACAGGAACACACACAGAGGAAAACACACACAGGAACACACACAGAGGAAATACACAGAGGAACAAGATGGCTGCTTAAGTTCACCTCTTTCTTGGCATTCCAGAAGAATTTCAAAGCAAAGCCAAAGAAAGCTTCACACAAAGAGAATATACCACTTGTCATCATGCATCTATGGAGAAAATACCTAAGGGGGGAGGGCACATTGCATGTGGTGACAGACACTTGGTTCACCTCCACTGTGCCATGCACGACCCCATCTCACCACCCTACCCACACCTCACCACCCTACCTACACCTCACCACCCTACCTACACCTCACCACCCTACCTACACCTCACCACCCTACCTACACCTCACCACCCTACCCACACCTCACCACCCTACCCACACCTCACCACCCTACCCACATCTCACCACCCTACCTACACCTCACCACCCTACCCACACCTCACCACCCTACCCACACCTCACCACCCTACCCACACCTCACTACCCTACCAGCCACACCCCCACTCACCCAACAGTGTCAACCTGTATTTGTTTGATGTCCAGTTTATCATAGACCTTTGTACACTGCTCAAACACTCCTGTGAACAATGGAAGGGACAACATCCGATATGTACTTAGCACACACACACACACACACACACACACACACACACACACACACACACACACACATACGCACATGCACACACACACACACACACACACACACACACACACACACACACACACAAACACACACACGCACGCACACACACACACACACACACACACACACACACACACACACACATCACTAATACTACTTTTCTGTGCAGCCCACAACACACACAGGAGTTGTCCTGAATTGGTATCAGTGCTCAGGATTCAATTAGGTCTAGTTTTGTCAGCCAATTTACATTGGGAAGCCCAAATAAGTCACTCCTTCCAATCAAATAGAATAATTGATTGAATATCATTGGATGTGAGTGTGTTGGCTAGAATGTGACCCTCATTGCCAACAGAGGCTGACAACCTCAAATCATTGCCTTGACTCAATCTCCTAACAGCAGGTGAGAAATCATTGCCTTGACTCCTAACAGCAGGTGAGCTGCCTTCTATAGTGAAATGACTAGAGCCTGCTCTTCAACTACTGAACACACACACACACACACACACACACACACACACACACACACACACACACACACACACCACCCTCCAAACACATACACCCTGGCACCCACACCCACCCAGCTTGATGAATAACTTGAGAAGCAAAAGTAGAATCTGAGCGTTGGCCAAACTCCTCTTGTGAGCTCTCTCAAGTGTGAGTACCAACTCCAGTAGTAGACCGTGGTCCCTGGTCTCCTGGTAGACCTCAAACATCAGATGAGCATAGAGGACTATGTAGAGGTCAGCTGGATGCCACTCTGTGCTGTGGTCGCCATTGCCTGCAGGAAATGAGGATGGTAAGAGAGAAGTGGTAGTCGTTAGTACTTCACACAAACAGGGGGATGGGTGGAACACACCAAGCTTCAACCCTTTCTTGTAAGCCTCATGTATTAGTTCTGCTGCGGCCATTTTATCTTCAGGTTTTAGCCCTAAGTGGGCTCCACACAAATGCTTGACTTGAAGCAAAGCTAAGTGTTGTTGCATCTTAAGGATCTACAGGCAGTTAGTGAACACCATGGGAGGACAGTTAAACAGTGCAAGAGACAACAGGTAAACAATGCAAGAGACAACAGGTAAACAATGCAAGAGACAACAGGTAAACAATGCAAGAGACAACAGGTAAACAATGCAAGAGACAACAGGTAAACAATGCAAGAGACAACAGGTAAACAAGACAACAAAGATAGCTGACATTGGCTTTCTTGTCTTGCTCGGAACAGTCATAGTCAATTGAAAGGTCATTCACAACAAGTGACATCCTCTCTAAGAGTACTTTCTTCTCGTCCTCAGACAGAAATGGGATGAAAGTACGAACATCTTCAAAGAAACATAACTTTGAACCAAATTTCTGAAAGTAAGTCAGAAAATCGTCAACTGGTGAACCTACAGAGAGAGGAGGGGAGGGAGGAAGAGGGAGGGAGAGGAGAGGAGGGGAGGGGAGTGGGAGGGAGGGGGAGGGAGGGAAGGAGGACATCTTTCGATTGAACTGTGAACCATGAAGTGACCCTGCACACACAAAGATATACCTAAGTTGAGTACTTGTTTCCATTCCAATTCCCGTTTTGTTTCCTTCAATTGTCTCAGTAGCTCCAGTCGTCCCAAATAAGGAGCTCTGACACATGTGTTCTCAACCTTGTCTTGCTCTCTTGCTAGGGAGCAAATAAAGGCATGAGCTGTTTGGAGGTGGTGAGGATTGCCAGTGCTTAGCTGGACCACCACTGCAAGGTAGTCGACAACGAACGACCATTGATCGGGGCTAAAAGTGTTGTACAGTTAACAAAATAGAGGAGAGGCACAACAAATGGCACTTCTGTCAGAAGATTGCTTACTTCTTTTGAAGTAAATCTACCAGCTTTTCTGTGGCACATTCTAATTTTTCACTTTTAATCAAAGAATCAATCAATAACCTTCCGTGTTCTTCTGGTCCTGAAATACGACTCCCTTCAAATGAAGTAGCATCAATACTTGCTAAATGCGACAAAGCCTCACCCTCCCCATAACCATCCTCACAACCCTCCCCATCACCATCCTCACTACCCTCCCCATCATTATCCTCACCACCCTCCCCATCACTGTCCTCCCACTCCTCTCCATCACCATCTTCATCAACCTCCCCATCACTGTCCTAACCACCCTCCCCACCACCCTCTCCATCACTGTCTTCACCACCTTCTCCATCACCATCCTCACCACCCTCATCATCACTGTCCTCACCACCCTCTCCATCACTGTCCTCACCACCCTCTCCATCACCATCCTCACCACCCTCATCATCACTGTCCTCACCACCCTCTCCATCACCATCCTCACCACCCTCCCCATCACTGTCCTCACCACCCTCTCCATCACCATCCTCACCACCCTCTCCATCACTGTCTTCACCACCCTCTCCATCACCATCCTCACCATCCTCATCATCACTGTCCTCACCACCCTCTCCATCACCATCCTTACCACCCTCTCCATCACTGTCCTCACCACCCTCTCCATCACCATCCTCACCTCCCTCCCCATCACTGTCCTCACCACCCTCACCATCACCATCCTCACCACCCTCCCCATTACTGTCCTAACCACCCTCTCCATCACCATCCTCACCACCCTCCCCATCACTGTCCTCACCAGCATTCCCATCACCATCCTCACCACCCTCCCCATTACTGTCCTAACCACCTTCTCCATCACCATCCTCCCCATCACTGTCCTCACCACCCTACCCATCACCATCCTCACCACCCTCCCCATCACTGTCCTCACCAAGGGGGCTTTCTAATAAATCTGTAATCTTCTCGTATTTTCCAAGTCGGTCCAAAATCATGACATACATCTTGACCTCTTCAAAAACAAATAAAAAGACACTCACACAGGAGTGAATGGGAGAGTACTCACATGCATGTAAACAAGCACACACACACACACACATGTACACATACGTGCACACAAGCACACACACCAGCTTAAGTACCTGCTTCAGCATCTATCTTCTTCTCTTCCATAAACTTTTCCACCATTTTCTCTGCCAGTGGAAGGTACATGGTCTTCTCCATTACTGGGTTGGTGTAGCCTTGCATGAAGATACTCATGACTCCCCAAAAGTAGTACGGGTTGTTAGGAACAACTTTATGAAGTGCCAGAGCAGTCTACCCGGAGGAAATGGATAGTACTCAGAGCACACTCCATGGCCTCACAACTCAGAGCACACTCCATGGCCTCACAACTCAGAGCACGCTCCATGGCCTCACAACTCAGAGCACACTCCATGGCCTTACAACTCAGAGCACACTCCATGGCCTCACAACTCAGAGCACACTCCATGGCCTCACAACTCAGAGCACGCTCCATGGCCTCACAACTCAGAGCACGCTCCATGGCCTCACAACTCAGAGCACACTCCATGGCCTCACAACTCAGAGCACACTCCATGGCCTCAATACTCAGAGCACACTCCATGGCCTCACAACTCAGAGCACACTCCATGGCCTCACAACTCAGAGCACGCTCCATGGCCTCACAACTCAGAGCACACTCCATGGCCTCACAACTCAGAGCACACTCCATGGCCTCACAACTCAGAGCACACTCCATGGCCTCACAACTCAGAGCACACTCCATGGCCTCACAACTCAGAGCACACTCCATGGCCTCACAACTCAGAGCACACTCCATGGCCTCACAACTCAGAGCACACTCCATGGCCTCACAACTCAGAGCACACTCCATGGCCTTACAACTCAGAGCACGCTCCTTGGCCTCACAACTCAGAGCACACTCCATGGCCTCACAACTCAGAGCATACTCCATGGCCTCACAACTCAGAGCACACTCCATGGCCTCACAACTCAGAGCACACTCCATGGCCTCACAACTCAGAGCACACTCCATGGCCTCACAACTCAGAGCACACTCCATGGCCTTACAACTCAGAGCACGCTCCTTGGCCTCACAACTCAGAGCACACTCCATGGCCTTACAACTCAGAGCACACTCCATGGCCTCACAACTCAGAGCACACTCCATGGCCTCACAACTCAGAGCACACTCCATGGCCTTACAACTCAGAGCACACTCCATGGCCTCACAACTCAGAGCACACTCCATGGCCTTACAACTCAGAGCACACTCCATGGCCTCACAACTCAGAGCACACTCCATGGCCTCACAACTCAGAGCACACTCCATGGCCTCACAACTCAGAGCACACTCCATGGCCTCACAACTCAGAGCACACTCCATGGCCTCACAACTCAGAGCACGCTCCATGGCCTTACAACTCAGAGCACACTCCATGGCCTCACAACTCAGAGCACACTCCATGGCCTCACAACTCAGAACACACTCCATGGCCTCACAACTCAGAGCACACTCCATGGCCTCACAACTCAGAGCACACTTTCCTTAAACATACCCTAACCCACCTGCTGCTGTTTGCGGTAGTTATGGACTCGAACATAAGACATGAACAGGTGACTCAGTAGCTCGTCATTCTTTGGGTACATCTTCACAGCTGCTTCATAGATTCCACACACATGCTCAGCTACAAACAGCCAAGACAATATCACGTATAGCCAGCAATTCACACACACAAGACGCGAAACACGTACGTTGATTGGTTTCTCTATAGTACAGAGTCATAGCTTGGAGGGTGGGGTCATCCGACGGCTCGGACTTCTTCACATCTTCTGCTATTTGCTCACTTTCGATCGTTTTCCCCATTCGATGTAGAGCTAGAGCCTTCAGTGCCTGGTACACCAGCAGAGTAAGTGTATTCGTATTAGGTTAGAAAGATAGGGGCGCTGAAAGCTTACGATACCTTAGCACACACAAGATCATTTTGCTTCTTCATTATTTTGTCCGCCAACTGAACGGCTTTCTTAAACTGACCGTTATCAATGGCATCTGCATGTTTCAGCAACAGAAAGGAACAAACATGACACGACACATTTGGTTGCTGTAAACGGTCGTAGATATACCATAAACCGGTCGAAGACGGCGCTCGGTTACTTCTCTGGCAGCCATTTTTCAACTCCTATATCGGGAATCCCCTCCTTGGTCCGGCCATCCCGATGTCAGAGCAAGAGGTATGAGGACGTCCACGTGTTTATTGAAGGCGGTTTCAGCTTTTAGTACTTCCTTTGTGTCAAAGAGTGAGGGTTATTCGTCTCTTCTTGTGTTCTACTTAGGAAGAGCTCGAGGTATTGAGATCCATTTACGAAGGGGACGATTGTTTTAAGGAAGTTAGTTCAACCGTTTTTCATTTCAGAGTGAGTCTTTATCTTAATCTGTTCATAGTAGCCAGGACTTCAGTGTTGCAGTTTACGTTAGGTAGGAAATAGCGGAGAACCAAAAGCTTTTCTTATAGAATTAACTTGGCCGGAATCGTACCCTCAATGCATTCCCTTGATAAGCTTGGGCTCGTTCTTCAATGTGCACCTGTGAGTTGTTGGGTGTGCCTCAATTAGAGCTGCTTATGAGGTAGTTGAGATATGTTTGGCTGTGCAGGTCAAAGGAAACGAAAGATTTGATCCTCGATCGTCTCACTGAACAGGTGAGGGGAGCTTTCCTGTGCGTTCCAAGATATGGACTTGGAGCTCTTGTTGATTAATTTTGTTTAGGCTGAGGCTATGTTGGGGTCTCCAATGACCTACTCATTGTTTGAGTTTATCAGAGAATCAGCAGAAGATTTGGTAGTGGTTGATGAAAAACCCTCCGAAGACTTTGTACAGACCAAGAAAAAGGAGAAGAAACTAATGCTGAGCAAGCAAGCCAAGAGAAGACTAGCTGATCGCACAGGTTGGAATTCTGTCTCATGTTAGCTGTTGCTGTGGCCTATTGAGTTCACACAAGTCCTCTTACCATTTAGATGCTAAAGGGGAACTCCCTCGAGGCTGGAACTGGGTGGATGTCATTGGACATGTAAGCTCCTTGTACCAAGTACAAGTAGTAGTAACACATTTTTATCATTTTGTCTTGCACCCACAGCTTTCCAAGACAGGAGGTAACTGAGGTACCAATTCATGGTGAAGACGGGAGGGAAGGGAGAGTGACCATGCAGTTGTCTTCTGCTGCTCATGTATTCGATTGTGATTGATTTCTTAAAACTAAAATTGTAAGAACGTGTTACATAATTACAAAAGCACAAGTGTGTACTATCTCATCTCATTGGAGACTGTCTTCAGTGACTCCTTGCGATTCTAGTTCCAAAAGAACATTGTCCAAGTAGTTGGGGTCAGGGTAGCCATGACCAGATGCGTTGCTGTGGTTTTCTGTCTTGTGATGAATCTCGTTCCACACAATAGTGTTAGTAGCGCCTGTGGTAACTGAGGTACCAATGGTGAATGTTAGCTTTCTCTCCCAGGCCACCTGAAGCAGTTTGAGTACTTTATTTCCTTTGGCTGAATCCGGTAAGTAGCATCTTCTTGGAAAGCTATAAGCATTGAAGTTTCTTCCAGTCTATATGTGAGGGTAAAGACATCACGCGCACACACAAACACACACACACAGCTGAGATACAAACCTGGTCTTGTCCAGATGAGAAGTGGTAGGTGATCTCAATGGTCCCACAGCCAGTGTGTCCAGGGAGAGAGTACTGCTGTTTTGTAACGGTCATGCGCCCATGTTCAATTGGCATGTCTCCCATCTTAATGCCATGGATCTTCTTGCATGTTGGACATCGCAGACCAACCTATAAAGTGCACACACCACGCACACACCATGTAGCTAGTGCACACGCACACACCATGTAGATAGTGCACACACGCACACACCATGTAGCTAGTGCACACACACACACACACCATGTATGTAGCTAGTGTACACGCACACACCATGTAGCTAGTGCACACACACACACACACCATGTACGTAGCTAGTGTACACGCACACACCATGTAGCTAGTGCACACGCACACACCATGTACGTAGCTAGTGTACACGCACACACCATGTAGCTAGTGCACACACACACACCATGTACGTAGCTAGTGCACACGCACACACCATGTAGCTAGTGTACACGCACACACCATGTACGTAGCTAGTGCACACGCACACACCATGTAGCTAGTGCACACGCACACACCATGTAGCTAGTGCACACGCACACACCATGTAGCTAGTGTACACGCACACACCATGTACGTAGCTAGTGCACATGCACACACCATGTAGCTAGTGCACACACACACACCATGTACGTAGCTAGTGTACACGCACACACCATGTAGCTAGTGTACACGCACACACCATGTACGTAGCTAGTGCACACGCACACACCATGTACGTAGCTAGTATACACACACACACACACACACACACCATGTAGCTAGTGCACACACACACACCATGTACGTAGCTAGTGTACACGCATACACCATGTACGTAGCTAGTGCACACGCACACACCATGTATGTAGCTAGTGTACACGCACACACAATACATGTAAATAGTGCTTTGATGTACCGATCACTAATGACATGACTCACATCAGAGGTTGTAGAACTCTTCAAGTACTGCTCAAAGCAGGTCCTGTGAAGCATGTGTGCACACTTCATTTGGACCACATCCAACCCTGAACCGGGAGTAGAATAATCCGAGTCTTCTGACAACTTGCACAGGCAGACTGGACAGGGCTGGGGGACAAGGAGTACAGTCACATGATAGTCACATGCGAGTCACCATATGGTGCCCCGGAGTCCACTGACCTCGTCCTGATCAGGTGGTAACCTCCTCACTCTACTCACATACTTAGTCATATCCTCAGTTAGGGGCACTGTACAGCAAGCTGAGTGGCGGGGCGGACCACATGAGCTACTGACATTCTCGTCATCTAGTAAATTAACAAATACCGATTGGCTGTTGGTTGTGTTATGCAAGGATGTGCCCCGAGAGGACATACTGTGCGAAGATGTTCCATGTACAGACGAGGACAAACTGGACACGGGTGAATAAGATAAGGATGGACCACGGGGAGACTTAGCCATTGGGTGGTGTTTTCTTGTATTTACTGTGGTTGGGAAACTGCTATGTCCTCCAGTGGTGGACATGGCGGTAGGAGGGCCTCCAGTGGTGGACACGGCGGTAGGAGGGCCTCCAGTGGTGGACATGGCGGTAGGAGGGCCTCCAGTGGTGGACATGGCGGTAGGAGGGCCTCCAGTGGTGGACATGGCGGTAGGAGGGCCTCCAGTGGTGGACATGGCGGTAGGAGGGCCTCCAGTGATGGACATGATGGTAGGAGGGCCTCCAATGGTGGACATGACAGCAGGGGGATTCCCAACATAGGGGATGTTCAAGTAGTACTGTAGAGGCATGTCAAGTGGCCAGCGCAGCACCTTACGACGTGTTCCGTACACATTACTGACCTGATACATGTAGCCACTACGATCAGGAGTGAAATGGACAGTATAAGGAATATTAGCTGTGGTTCTGGAGAGGTCTACAAAGGTACTACACATTCTCCTCTGTTGGTAGCTTCTCTCCAGGTCCATGGTCGCTTGAATGTCATATAAAACAAATTGGCCATATCCCAATTCCCATGACCACTCTCCTCCACAGGCTTCTGCTTCCAGGACGGACTGATTTCTCCTCTCTATATAGAGCCTTCGACCTAGCAAAATGAAATACCAGGATCTGATCATTGTGAACACTCGATGCAGCAAGTATGTAAAAGTATATTTACCGGTATCTTTATGAATTTGCTGAAAAGTTGTTGTATCAACAATGTACTCCAACAGATACGGATGACGTTGCTTAGCAGTATCTGGAATGTCTTTCAGATCTATACGTTGCACGCCTTTGGAGTGCATATTCTCCAAAAAGCGGGAAACGTCCACAGGGAAAGGCGAGAATCCTTTATCTTCTCTTTGAAAGTACCAGACGTAAACAGAATTAGGCGTACCTTTATACACTGCCATTCTAAGGGCACTAACAAGAAGACATCAGCTACAAACTGACCAATTGCTTCAAGGAATCGGTTGGCATTTCAGGAGAATACGAAGGGGCTTCCCCTTTATCCCGTCCCGAGCAGTTTGATTGGCTCATCAAACTTCCGGTAATCACTCCGAATAAGGCAATATTTAGCGCTCCGTCCGCGGCACAGTCTGTTGTGGTCGCACGAATTGAAGGTTATTTATACTTGAGCTACTTACCACCCTGGGTGTTGTGAACATAGTTTGTGGTCAAGTGAATTAGGTGCTGAGATGTCGTTGGGAGTCGAGCTTGGTGAGTACCATAGTACAAAAGAATGCTTTGAATTAACATATCACAAAATACTTCAAGGCTAAACCTAAGTTTGTTTTATTTAGATCAAAGTTTAGAGAACCTCTTACAAGAATTGGAGGCAATCTCTCCAAAGCAGTCTCCGAGTAGTAAAGAGGTGTTTGAATTTACTGATTCCTCAGCCAGTCAAAAGAACAGCAGTGTTCCTACAGATCCTCCGGCAACTTCTCCAGGGACACCGGATGGGGAGGAAAACATTCCGAAGATAAGGAACATTTACGACGAATTAAACCCTTTGCCCACTGACCCGCCTCCGAAAAAACCCCCACGTTCGCAAGGATCTCCTCCGAACAAGAAACGTTCACAATCTTCTCAAAACTCCAACGGGGAAGTCACGAAAACGGAGAAGTCGACAGCGAATGTATCCGAATTAGACGCTCTTTTAAAGACATTGGGCGACAACGTGCACAAAACGGCTAGCATTGCACAAGGTATGGCCAGTGTACTGTGGATGAAATCCGCTGTTACTTAATCCAATTAGCTTGTTCTTTTGTGTTGTTTTTGTATGTTATTATTAATTATTAAAGTGCAATGTGTGCAACACTGGACGCCATACCCAGTAAAGCACTGTAGTGCAACACAAGACAATCAAAAACGAATGTTCAACATTCTATACAAGATTTTCCTGATATATGTAGGCGGACCTCCTGTGCAGAACACCCAGCCTCAGATGGCTACAGAGATGTCCTTAGATGACATGTTGGAAGAGCTTCAGACAATGGAGCAAAGTTCTCAAGGGAAGGACAAGGAAGGTCCTCAGATGCCTGGGAACACAGGGAAGCCAAGTGTTGGCGGAGGGTCAACCACTACCAAGCAGCTGGATGCATTGCTGGTTGAGCTGTCTACCTTCAAACCCCCACCTCCTGCTTCACCCTCACCTACCTCAGGGAGACCACAAGAGGACACCGACTCAAACCAACAGCAACCACAGCAGCAGCAGCAGCAACAACAGCAACAACAACAACAACAAGATCAACAACAGTACTCAGTTGTCAACAAGAAGAAAGAGGAGAAGAGAGAGTCACGTCCTCCCAAACGTCCAGTGACAGAAGCTCTGGACTCCATGTTACAGGAGCTTGGCACTGGAGTTCAACTGTCAGGAGTGGACACAACTCAGAAGGGTCACTGTGCAGCCTGTTCTAAGCCAATACATGGTAAACTGCTTAATGCCATGAACCAAACATGGCATCCTGAGCACTTTGTGTGTGCAATTTGTGAAGAAGAATTAGCCAGCAAGTCTTTCTATGAGTATGATGGCAAACCATATTGTGAGAAGGACTACAATGAAATGTTGGCTCCTCGCTGTGCTTACTGCAATGGGCCCATTTTGGAGGTATGCTTGTATGCTATATGTGTTGTGATGGCCTCTCCTGTGTGTTTTATGTCAGCATTTGTGCAAAGTAGGCTAAGCTGAGACTCCGTTGTGTATGACATTGTATGTACGTACTTACCTGTATGTGTAGCATCATCTTCATCAGTGTGTGCTGCAACTGTGCTCATCAGTGTGTGTTGCAACTGTGCTCATCAGTGTGTGTTGCAACTATGCTCGTCAGTGGGTGTTGCAACTGTGCTCATCAGTGTGTGTTGCAACTATGTTTGTCAGTGTGTGTTGCAACTGTGCTCATCAGTGTGTGTTGCAACTGTGCTCATCAGTGTGTGTTGCAACTATGCTCGTCAGTGTGTGTTGCAACTGTGCTCATCTTTGTGTGCTGCCTCGTCCAGCGTTGCATTAATGCTATGAACAAGTCCTGGCATCCAGATCACTTTTTCTGTGCTTTGTGTGGCAAACTATTTGATGAAGACAACTTGAACTTCTTTGAAAAAGATGGAAAGGCATATTGCAAAGAAGACTACTTTGACAAATTTGCTGTGACATGTAAGAGGTGCTCCAAGGCTATAATGAGTGGCTACCTCTCTGCTGTGGGTTCCTATTGGCATCCCAACTGCTTCTCCTGTAAGGTATGTGAGGTTGGGCAGGTTGGAGGGAGCTTGGGGTTTGGGTGGGTCAAAGAAAGCTTGGGTTTGGGTGGGTGGGTCAAAGAAAGCTTGGGTTTTGGGTGGGTTGCAGAGAGCTTGGGTTTTGGGTGGGTTGAAGAGAGCTTGGGTTTGGGTGGGTTGAAGAGAGCTTGGATTTGGGTGGGTTGCAGAGAGCTTGGGTTTTGGGTGGGTTGAAGAGAGCTTGGGTTTGGGTGGGTTGAAGAGAGCTTGGATTTGGGTGGGTCAAAGAAAGCTTGGGTTTGGGTGGGTTGAAGAGAGCTTGGGTTTTGGGTGGGTTGAAGAGAGCTTGGGTTTTGGGTGGGTTGAAGAGAGCTTGCGTTTTGGGTGGGTTGAAGAGAGCTTGGGTTTGGGTGGGTTGCAGAGAGCTTGGGTTTGGGTGGGTTGAAGAGAGCTTGGGTTTGGGTGGGTTGAAGAGAGCTTGGGTTTGGGTGGGTTGAAGAGAGCTTGGTGTTTGGGTGGGTTGAAGAGAGCTTGGGTTTGGGTGGGTTGAAGAGAGCTTGGGTTTGGGTGGGTTGAAGAGAGCTTGGGTTTGGGTGGGTCGGAGAGAGCTTGCATTTGAGTTAGGGTTAGGATTGGAGTGAGCTTGGTGCATTTGCTTTGCTGACAGTTGACTGCCATGTGTTGACCAACAAAGAAGTGATATTAGGATAGATGTGTGAACTGCTGTGTGCTTCCTGTGTGATTGTTGGATGACACAAAGTCTGTTGTTTCTCTCTGACATGGTAGTCCTGCCTGAAGTCTTTCCCAAAGATGAACTTCTTTGAACACGAGGGAGACCCATATTGCGAGCTCCACTACCACGCAGCCCGAGGGTCTCTCTGCTTCAAGTGCCAGCAACCTATCACTAAGGAGTGTGTCAATGCTATGGGAAAGAAATTCCATCCAGAGCACTTTGCTTGTGCCTTTTGCATGGAGCGTCTTAAGCAGGGCAATTTTAAAGAGCATCGTGGAAATGCCTACTGCAATGGTTGTTATAGCAAACTATTTGAAAAAAACTAGCAATTTACAAGAGCATGTCTGTAGTTTGTACATGGTTTGTGTATATGGACTGAATTAAAATGGTTCATTGTTGGAAATGGCCTTTTATCATTTTCCGTATTTTTTCTGAGCTATACTTCACTGATCGCCCAAGCCCTGCCGTAAGGATGCCTTTAACACTTTGAGCAAGGCTAGACCACTTCACAATCCTTCGGAGGCCTATATAGTGGATAAAGGTTAAGTTTGGTCATGTGACTGTCATGTGATGTACATGCCTGTCATTACAGCTTGCTGAAGGGCTGTCCGGTTTAGGTTTGCATCATTCAGTAAAACAGATGACGGGAGATGATGTTTTAGTCCCTTGGGTAGATGGTCCAAATGGTGGTGTACACTTTGTGGACTTGTGTCCTATAGAGAGGAAATCAGCATAGTCTACCAGTGCACCAGCAGACAGTCAACCAGTGCACCAGCAGACAGTCTACCAGTGCACCAGCAGACAGTCTACCAGTGCACCAGCAGACAGTCAACCAGTGCACCAGCAGACAGTCAACCAGTGCACCAGCAGACAGTCAACCAGTGCACCAGCAGACAGTCAACCAGTGCACCAGCAGACAGTCTACCAGTGCACCAGCAGACAGTCTACCAGTGCACCAGCAGACAGTCAACCAGTGCACCAACAGACAGTCAACCAGTGCACCAGCAGACAGTCAACCAGTGCACCAGCAGACAGTCTACCAGTGCACCAGCAGACAGTCAACCAGTGCACCAGCAGACAGTCAACCAGTGCACCAGCAGACAGTCTACCAGTGCACCAGCAGACAGTCAACCAGTGCACCAGTAGACAGTCAACCAGTGCACCAGCAGACAGTCAACCAGTGCACCAGCAGACAGTCTACCAGTGCACCAGCAGACAGTCTACCAGTGCACCAACAGACAGTCAACCAGTGCACCAACAGACAGTCAACCAGTGCACCAGCAGACAGTCTACCAGTGCACCAACAGACAGTCAACCAGTGCACCAGCAGACAGTCTACCAGTGCACCAACAGACAGTCTACCAGTGCACCAGCAGACAGTCAACCAGTGCACCAGCAGACAGTCAACCAGTGCACCAGCAGACAGTCAACCAGTGCACCAGCAGACAGTCAACCAGTGCACCAGCACAGACAATTTTACCATCAGACGTGCACATACCACTTGGAAACTTACTTGCTCTAAGTAGCTCCCAACAACAGTGGTACAACAAGACAGTTCTTCCAATCGAGTTGAGTATAACTGAAGAAATCTTTCAACCTGAGGTCGAACAATGTTTCTGACCTTATTTTTATCTTCTCCAATTATCATACGGAGATCACCTTAGAAGGATATAATCTTACAATGAAAACAAACACAACACAAACAAGTGCACCACATCCCCCACTACTGGGATGGTAGACCATACCCATTGGTAGAATATGTAACATAGTGACTGTGTTGGTTCTGTATGTTCTCCACTTTGTGTGAAACTCATTAATCTTGATCTACTAAGTCTTGTGGTTACCTTGTAGATGTGTGTATAACTAACTAGCTGCATGGTGTACCAAGGGAGCGCGCAGCGCCCCTTGTGTGGAACAATAGTGTCTTTGTTAGGCTGTAATGTATGCATTGTAGGTTAGATGTGCTTGGAGTAGTGTGTCTAGGATTTGGAGTTATTTGAGTTGAATTATTGCTGAAATCGAGAACGGAGACGATTCCGCCAAGATCTGCAACAGCAACGTTACAAATACACCCTCTACTGGGATGCAGACCACACCCTCTACTGGGATGAAGATCACACCCACTGCTGGGATGCAGACCACACCCTCTACTGGGATGAAGATCACACCCACTACTGGGATGAAGATCACACCCACTACTGGGATGAAGATCACACCCACTACTGGGATGAAGATCACACCCTCTACTGGGATGAAGATCACACCCTCTACTGGGATGAAGATCACACCCTCTACTGGGATGAAGATCACACCCTCTACTGGGATGAAGATCACACCCTCTACTGGGATGAAGATCACACCCTCTACTGGGATGAAGATCACACCCTCTACTGGGATGAAGATCACACCATAGATACTCTAGACCACACCCACTACTGGGATTATGTAGATCATGCCCATTCCCTAGAATTGTATAGAATACACCCACTTGTGGGATGCAGACCACACCCATTTATGGGATGCAGACTACACCCTTTCTGGGATACAGACCACACCCACTTCTGTGATGGGGTAGATAGTGTCTTTGGGTTAACACACAAACAAGCAGGCCATTAAAGGCCAATGCAAAGTATGTGAGAACGGACCTTCATATGAAAGACCACTCAACACTGCAAAGAAGTCTTCCAAAGACACTTTCTCTGGAGACAGCAGCAAAGCTGTGTGGAGGGCATGTTCCAGATTTCTCTGCAAAGCCTCTGAGTACATGCCAGCACCATGTAACATCACAACCTGTACAGATGCGGTCATTCACAGACAAATACATCAAGGACACAACACTAGCCATAGCTGGTCACTTACTGGTTTGTGGAGTCTTCCACTTATGTACAAAGTTGTCCACTTCTCCAAGTCCTCCACAAAGCATTGTTCACTGATAACCCCATACTTCAAGAGCTACAAACAAAATTCATTCATTCACTGATTCCAACTAAACCCTGCAGGATCTCGGCTGTACAGACACAGACACCTTTAGGAGGAGTGCTGGTGGCTTAGTGGACCACTGATGTGACTACAGAGCTGGGCTATGGGATGGATCTAGGTCTATTCCCAGTGATGTTGTTTTTTGCCCTATTTCTCTGCACCCCCTACCACCACCAAGAGAACTCAGAAGAATGAAGATTGTCTGCTACAGCTACCATACTGATTAACACTGTGTGAGTTGACAATTGACCTTATAATGATTATGTACTTGTTTGCTTGTTTGTTACTTGTAACTATTTACTGGGTCCCCTGAAAAATAGCCAATGGGCTAAGCAGGTCCCCAGTCTAAATAAGAATAATCAATTAATCAATCAATAGAAGCAAATACAAGCAAACAGACACAACCAACCAACCAACCAAACAAACAAACAAACAAACAAACTGGGAAGGGGGCTCGTTATTCATTATGAAAAGAGGAAGAGATACAAAAGAAGCCTCGGATAGAGGAGACCCGGTAAGTGGCAAGGCAGTGCTGCGCATACCATGGATGGGTGCAGTGTGGGGGTGGGGGTGGGGATGCAAAGACAGTGATTGTCGAATGTAATGCACACTTCAAACTAGACAGTACCTGTCCTTGAACAGTTATTAGTGGATTGAAGTACACACACGCTGGCAATTCCTGGACGAAAGAGACCGCTTTAGGTCCAATATACCTCAAACAAGAATAGTGCTGGCTGTTCATTTCAAGGTTAGCCTTATGCCACGAGCAAGGATCGTCGACGACGAATATCAAGTCCAACATTTTCCCCTGAAAGGCAACAAAAAGATGTCTGCTAAAGCGAACCATGTAGACTGCGTGTGTTAGTACCAATGGAACTCCATACTGCTGAAAGGCAGCCGATCCATAAGCAAATACCATTCTGCAATAAGGGAAAAGGTTCCTTATACTTAAATAATAGCTTTCTACACCGGCCATTTTGACATTCCGCAAATAATAATTTGTCCGTACCCAATTAAGCTATAGGTCCAATATAATATATCCAATCCTAACATTATTTTCATTTTTACTAATTTATACCAGCCAAAGTACACTCTAGACCTAATTATTACGTATCAAAATAGTAAATTCAATTATAATTCATGAATTATGGGAGTTCCAATGGATTTTGAGCAATCCACTTTCCAACAAGGCCTTCTCTGAAATGCTTGACAAAGGCACTAGCCTGGCTGGTGTTTTCACACTTGAGTGTCATCTTCAGCAGACCTGTTGACTTTAGGAGGTTAACCTCCACTAGGAAGTAATGTAGTGTTGCCACCTGAAGGATGGGGGGGGGGGGGGTAGCAAGAGGCTAAACTACAGCTAAGCAGAGATTTAGCTCACGTGTTGTGCAAATAGAAAGAACTTGATCTCTTCTTGTTCAGGAGGACTAGAGGCCACAGTGAGGATAGACTGCTCCTTCATTGTCTGAGTGAACTCAGAAGGAGTTGGGACAACATCCAATTCAAACTTGACCTCGTCCCTAAACCACAGAACATCAGAATTGGATGGACAACATTGGAATGAGGATGGAGAACATTGGAATGAGAATGGAGAACTTTGGACAGAGGATGGAGAACATTGGAATGAGGATGAAGAACATTGTAAAGAGGATGAAGAGCAATGGAAAGAGGACGGAGAACATTGGAATGAGGACGTGGAACATTGGAATGAGGATGGAGAACACTGGAATGAGGATAAAGAACATTGGAGCATCCCTGAGCAAGAAAAGGCAATGCCTGAGTGAGCATATGTAGAAATAATAACTTACACAACTCTCAAATTGAACCATTTTTGCTGGAAATCTGAAGGACTTATGGTTGCATCCAGTTTTAAGAGAACAGATGGCGTAGTCTTAACCACAGGAGTGTGAGTTGAAGTAAAATCAATATCCCCCTGTCAGACAGACATCACTATTGTTAGTACAAAGCACACACTACTAGTCAACTCTAGCAGGGGACAAAGCAGAGTCTTGTAACCTACCAGAAGATCAGCAATTGGCACTCCTTCACTCGAATGGTCTTCTTTATGCTGTGGAGTAGGTGTGCTTGGGGTGGAACTGGAGGACACCGTGTCTGTGACAAACCGACCGGCATCGAAAGTCAGCTCTGAAGTAGGCAATACTGGAGATGAAGAAGTGACCTGTGTCACTACTCACACAAACACACACAAACCTCCTTTCAATGCTGATTGGGTAGCATTGTCATGAGTGAGGACATAAGGAGGTCTCTCCTCTACGAACCCATCAGAAAGCTCCTGGTACATCACTGACAATGTGTTAAACTCTGCAA
Organism: Halisarca cf. caerulea; assembly: GCA_963170055.1. Taxonomy (NCBI): domain Eukaryota; kingdom Metazoa; phylum Porifera; class Demospongiae; order Chondrillida; family Halisarcidae; genus Halisarca; species Halisarca cf. caerulea. The sequence goes on from CAUJGJ010000440.1 coordinate 34,161, forward strand.
ACAATCCAAACTACAGAACAAAGAGCTAGTCATCCAAGAAGATTGATGCATGTCCTTGCAACGCACCCTTGGTAGTATGGTGTTTTCTTCTGTGACCTGCTTTGAACAACCACTACAAACAACTCTCTTTGCCTACAACGGCAGACAAAATCTAACTGTGAATGGGAATGTTCAAGGTTATAACCATCATCATCACCATCATCACCATTACCATCACCATCATCACCATCACCATCATCACCATCACCATCACCATCACCATCAGCATCCCCATCACCATCAACATCACCATCACCATCACCATCACCATCACCATCAGCATCAGCATCACCATCAACATCACCATCACCATCACCATCACCATCATCAACACCACCATCATCACAGGGAAGTCACCAGAAAAGAGCAATGCACATCAATGAGTCGATTGCCATTTTGTAGTTAAACACTATTCCCCATATTTATTCATATTCTACTGCTACACTAAAAAGTGTTGCAGCAGCAAAGACTTCACCAAAACCAGTGGAAGCATAGTCTGGCCTGCTACAACCGTCCCACTAACCCCTTCCTCCCCTCTCCCCCCTCTAGCAGGCCAGACTAGTGGAAGCAATGATCTATGGATGAAGTGCATTGCAGCCACATTTGCTGAGCTTGCTAGACTTCAAAGCAATAGAAAAACAATTACTACTTTGCACCCAATCAAATTTTCTGTCACCATCGCCACACCTTCACCTCAGCATAGTGTCATCAACACCATGATCATCATCATCAACACCATGATCATCATCATCACCATCACGCCATGATCATCATCATCATCACCATCATCATCACTATTATCAACACCATCACCAATACTATCATCATTGGAAATACCAAATCTACTTACAACTCACTTCATTGATGTCCTGTTTAAGAAGTCTATAGTAGAGCATTCCTCTGTCATGAACATCCATATCTGATTCCTCATCTGTAGTAACATGGTTGGGAGGTCATGTGCGGGTCATGTGCTGGTCATGTGTAGCAGGTCATGATACATCTACGTACATACGTATACTGAAATATCAGTATATAATCCAACACTCAATGTGACTTGAAAAAGTGTTGGATTAGGAGGTTGTCAGATTACAGAGTGACTCTTAGCATATTCTAACCTGGTGATTGTATATACCTCATAAGACAGTCAGATTAAAGAGAATGCTGGATTATAGAGGTGTTGGATTACAGAGGTCTCACTGCTTTATGGCCTTATGCACGAAAGTCCCCAGAAAATAAAGAGCAGCTCATAAATTGAGTGCTTTATGACACTAAACACAGTTCGTTTTTAACTATTCATGTTCTATTGCTACTCTAAAATCAATTAGATCTCAGTCCAGCACTCTAGTCCCATTTTCAAACCCAAAAGGCTACTGCAGGTTGTAGCTAGGGTCGGGCTTTTTGTAGGCACAAAAATGTATGTGGACTATCAGAAACCACATGCCAGCCAACACTGATCCAAGTACAGACCCACAAACCACTTGGGGCTTGATCTTCTGGACTTCTACCTAAACAATAATTACTACTTCACACCCGATCAAGTTTCCTTTCACTGGTCACAAGCACCTTTACCCAAGCTCATTGTGAAACAGGATTGTTGACAATACCACAGGATTGGAAAGTTATATATTTAGATATGCTATTTAATAAATACATAATCAAGAATCCCACTATATGCAATATCTGATACCACATAAAACTGTATGTCAAGAAAATTGCAAAATTAAAAATCGCATAGTGTCTATGGTAGTCACAAAACATACTTTTTACTTTGCATAACATATCAATCCTATGGTAAATTCTAGAAATGGCTCCCACTCTACTGTGCTCTGCTGGGTCACACCCACCACCCACAAGAGACCCTCCTCAAAGCTCTTCACTGGTGAGGTCGACACACCACTACAGTTCCTTACCAATGGCGTACTCCAGTAATCTTCCTAGTGTCTCCTGACACTCAGGTGGATGCTTGAAGAACAACTTCATCCCAGTAGTCAGGAGTTGGAGCTTCACCGAGGATGGTTCTTCAGCCACCCTTGATGCCATGGTCTCTAGAGTATAGGGACTGCCTGGTATAAGCTGAGGAGCAAGTGCAGGAGGTCATGAGGGGGTCACATGACAACACACCACCATAACACTGACATCACCAAACTCTCCAAGGATCCAAATGTAAGCTGCTTTTCCTCTATCAGTCACATCATCTTCAACAGACTTTGGGAGCGAAGGAAGAACTACTTCCAACATGCTTTCATAATTCCTAAGGATCTCTAACAGTACACATAGCAAACATAATAGATTTTTTCTAAATCTATTTTTTTCTTCAGACTAACTTGTAAATGCAAAGAGTGTTTCAGATGTGATATGCTTCACCTCAAGTGACAGCAGAGAAAGGAGTTTTACGACACATGTTTGAGCATGCTCAGGGATCTTGAGTGCCATAGTACCTAGTGCCTCAATGCTCTTCCTCGACACAAGCACATTTACATCGGTAGAATATTCACTACAAAAGGAACCACACCCGTGTGTACAGAGAAACCACACCCACATGTACACAGGAACCACTCCCACACATACATAGGAACCACTCCCACACGTACATAGGAACTACTCACACATGTACACAGGAACCACTCCCGCATGTACATAGGAACCACTCCCACATGTACATAGGAACTACTCACACATGTACACAGGAACCACTCCCGCATGTACATAGGAACCACTCCCACATGTACACAGGAACCACTCCCACACATACATAGGAACCACTCCCGCATGTACACAGGAACCACTCACACATGTATATAGGAACCACTCCCACACGTACACAGGAACCACTCCCGCATGTACATAGGAACCACTCCCACATGTACATAGGAACTACTCACACATGTACATAGGAACCACTCCCGCATGTACATAGGAACCACTCCCACACGTACATAGGAACCACTCCTGCATGTACATAGGAACCACTCCCACATGTACACAGGAACCACTCCCACATGTACATAGGAACCACTCCCACACGTACACAGGAACCACTCCCGCATATACATAGGAACCACTCCCACATGTACACAGGAACCATAGGAACCACTCCCACATGTACACAGGAACCACTCCCACATGTACATAGGAACCACTCCTACATGTACATAGGAACCACTCCCACACGTACATACATAGGAACCAATCCCACACATACATAGGAACCACTCCCACATGTACATAGGAACCACTCCTACATGTACATAGGAACCACTCCCACACGTACGTACATAGGAACCAATCCCACACGTACATAGGAACCACTCCCACATGTACACAGGAACCACTCCCACATGTACACAGGAACCACTCCCACACATACATAGGAACCACTCCCACACATACGTACATAGGAACCACTCCCACACGTACATAGGAACCACTCCCACATATTATACGTACCGTACCCGCTCTAAAAATTCGTCATTCCAATTTTTCGTCAGGCAAAAACAACTGGTATTTCATTACTCTAATCCAGACGAATACCATGCGCTCTAATTTTTGTCACATTACTCTAAATTTCGTCACTGGCCGGAAGCAATCTAATTATTCGTCACAAAGGGGTTTGTTCTTTTGTTTCCATAATTCGTAGTTGCTGTCGTCCATGTTTCAGCTGCGGCAGCCGTTTCTGGTATTTTGAAGGACCTAGTTCCTCTCGCATGAGTGTTGATGGCTGAATACTGCAGTGATTCTGATTCCGTCTTGTGTACTCCACCTCAAGTTCATACACCAGATGGTTGTTTTTGCACCCCAGAGCGGGATGATCAGCTTTCGGATCAGCCCTCAGATCATCCCGAATTTTCGCACAGCGACTCTAACGATGTAGAGGATGTCGTAGACCTGTGTGACAGCGATACAGAGAATCAGCCCAAGCTGAAAGGTCGGAAAATAACAGATTTTTTTAAGCCTCAAAGCCAGTACACTGGCAAAGATATTCGTTCGTTCGGAGTAAGTCAGCATCGTTCTCGTCCAAAGAACCCTTCGAAGCAAAGTACAGGCTCTACAGCTGTCATTACTGCGCCAGCCAAATCAAAAGGTAAAAGATCAAACGTGTACACGACCTACACACTAGGAAAGAAATTTGAAGTTTTGGAGTATATCAACGCAGGTCACATGGATACTGATGCTGGTAGGCACTTCGGCATAGCTAGAACCACTATTCGGTCATGGAAGGGTATGGAATGTGAGCCGAAACAAAGAATTGCCTCAAAGCTGAAGGGTAAGCATGCAAAGAAGGGTTCTGGACGGCCACTGTCATACAGCATTGCACTAGAAGATAAACTGGTGCAGTGGATATTAGAGTCTCGCGATCTACAACTTCCTGTACAAAGGAAGGTGATACAACAAAAAAGAAGTGGCCTTGATTCAGCCGACGAACCCTGAATTTCGAGCATCTGATGGTTGGCTTCAAAAATTTATGACCCTGAATTCACTTTCATTGCGCAGACACACTTCAATCCAGCAGAAGTTACCAGGTGATTTGGAGAAGAAACTGGAAGAATTCATGAGCAGCGTTCAAGCCTTGAGGAAACGTCATGATTTCCCCAGCAATTTGATTATCAATATGGATGAAACTCCAATTTTTTTTGACACTCAAGGAGAAAGAACGGTGAACAAGAAAGGTGTTAGGGAAGTTCGTGTGAGAGGAACCACCGGCGGGAAGAAGTGTGTCACCTTTGTCGTTGCCTGTGCTTCAGATGGCAAAATGCTAAAGCCCATGGTGATTGTAAAGGGGAAAACATCAAAGTCCATCAAGAATATCCAATACAGCAGTAAGGAAGTTTGCGTTGCACATCAAAACAACGCGTGGATGGATAACAGGCTCATGTGCACATGGATCAAGGAGGTCCTTGTCAAATATACTAAGCATAAGCATTGTTTGCTTGTCTTTGACAGCTTTCGGGGTCACCTCATGGAGGATGTTAGTACTGCCTTGAACAAAGCCAACGTAACAACTGTTGTTATACCAGGTGGTTGTACCAGCAAAGTGCAACCAATAGACGTATGCTTGCATCGCCCCATCAAGGATATGGTCCGAGGACAGTGGGAGGAATACATGCTACAGGCAACTGCCCAATCTAGCTCAATGTCTATACCTTCGCCATCGAAGACAGACATAGTCAATTGGATTGTGCAAGCCAATTCCATGCTCAATACACGTGATGATTGTGTAAGGCAATCATTCAAGGTATGTGGCATCAGCAACCTTCTTGATGGCTCAGAGAATGGCATCATCCGCTGTGTGAAAGAGTTGCCTAATTTCGATATACCGTATGGTTCAGCTGCCCATTCATCTGAAGAGGAAGGAGACATTTTTGCCAGTGATGGTGACGGTGATACTGATGATTCGGAGGGCGATTCTACTGAATCATGATTCCGAGTGAACTTTAAACTTAATTTGTCAACTAGGCTTGTTCTGTATTGGTTGTGTTAAGCTACATAATGATTAGACCAATCAGTATACATATATCTATGTTCTTGTTTTTCGTCATCATTTATTATTTATCCCTTGCATGGTTTTATCTTGTTTAACTTGATAATATTAAGAATAATTGACATATAATCTCAAACTATAGCATTTTCACTCAGTCAATAATCTCAATGCATGAAAGCTGCTGCTCCTCAAAGTACTTCTTCAGTTTACGAATATGTTTTCTCTTTCTACAATACGCTAATTCACACGGTATCTCCATTCCACCGCGTTCTTTGCAATATCTTCTGGTACTTGTCACTTTTCCCATAATGGTGCCATCATGTGCCAAGAAGAAGTAAGACACCTTCGAAATTTCACGAGGAAGGTGACCGTGAACCTCATCTTCTGTTGTGCGGGTGATTTTCACAGCATATCTATCGTGTTCGTTGTCAGTATCTTGTTGACAATTGAATTGTTCATCCAAAACCGGCGTCCAGATATCCTGGTAAACGTGATAGCCACGCACAGCTGTTCGGATCTTCAATTCAAAAGAGGACATTTTGACATACCAACACCCAAAATAAAAAAGTGCTCTTAGACTAATGTTTCATCAACATTCTAAAGATTCGTCGAAAAATTCTATTTTTTCGTCAGTGGCAGCCATGTTGTTCATTCCTATTCTAATGATACCATATGACGAAATATTAGTGAAACAGTTAGTGACGAATTTTTAGAGCGGATACGGTATGTATGTAAAAAGGAACTATACTCAAAGTAAGATGAACATACACAAAACAGCTTAGCAAAATTGACAGTAACATACCCAGTTTCCTCAACGACCTCCTTAGCAGTTTCTGTGCATACAATTTCTGTCAAAATGTCAATTTTCTTTAACTTCAAATAAGGTGGATCATTGTACCTTTGAGACAAGCAACAATGGTCAATGCTACAAGTAGTGATGGTGACAAGCGATAGTGATGCTCGTAATGGTAGCAAGCACTGGTGATGTTTGTGATGGTGATGCTGGTGATGGTGATAAGTGATGGTAATGCTGGTGATGGTGATAAGCGATGGTAATGCTGGTGATGGTGATAAGCGATGGTGATGTTGGTGATGTTGGTGACAGTGACAAATGATGATGTGATGCTGGTGATGGTGACAAGTGATGGTGATGCTGGTGATTGTGTAAGTAATAGTGATGGTGTTCATTTAGCTGTAATGATGAGAAGGTACCTACCGACAAAAAAATGATTTGAATTCCTTTTGAAAGAGACTTGGGCTTTTGGCTAGTAGCATCTGCATGTGTTGAAGGCATGTGTAGACCAGCTCTGCACTGTCACTACCAAGGAAGGTCAGGAGAGGATCTAGGAAAGCAAATTCAATGAAAACAGACTGATCTGCCAAGAACAACACACAACTAACTTTTCACCCTTTCATGGATGTCCTCATGCATGTCAAGTGAGTGCTGAGTTAAGTGAAGGAAAAGCCTGACAGCTCCCATCACTACTCCGCTGTTGGCATGACTCAGTCGGTCATCCAACACATTCAACATATCAATCATTTCTTCTTCGTCTGATGGTGTGTACCTCATCAAGACTTCCATCACAGAACACTGACCCCACTCATTGAATTCCTTCAGTCTTTGAGGAAACTAATTGCATGTCACACACACACACACACACACACACACACACACACACACACACCTGTTCAGAAGGTAGTGTGTAATATTTCTGTTAACAACTACACCTCCTTCTGATGCCAATATCTCATTGAGCGTTGCCAAGCAGTTGCAAACAACCTGTACATATGCATGTCAAAGCACATTGACAAGGCAACAAATGTCCAGGCTGACCCAGAGTATACAGCACCTGAGGATCTTTATCTCTCAGCATTCGATAGAGAATATCCACCAGATTAAGGCCTGAAGTACCAGACACAGAGCACCAGAGGTCACTCAGCTAAGTACAGCATAGGGCAAACAAGAACTTACTGGACACAAGCTCTGGAGCAAAATAAAACAGCTTGACACAGCCCATGACAGCCATCCTACGAACATAAGGACTTCTGTCCTGAAGACCAGCCTTCAAAGGCTCTCTTATGTAGTCTACCAGAGTTGGGATCCTGAGAAGCATAGACAGAAACTTGACTAGCATGCATATATGTGTGTCAACACACAAGGTCACACACACACACACACACACACACACACACACACACACACACACACACACACACACACACACACACCTCAATCCACATAAGCTCCTCAATGCTAAGCCCCTTACCACAGGGTTTTGGTCTCCGGCATCTTTTGTGAGTGTATTTATAGTCAGTACGGCGAGATCAGAGTGGGAATGAGCATAGGTACAGATGTAGTGGTAAACCAATTTCTTTTGAACAAGGTTAGCTGTTGCCCCGGCCTGTGTGTTAAAACGAAGACATTTATAATAATCATTTTGGATAAAGCAGTGTAACCTCGACTAGGGTTAGGTGTAACCCAAGACCCCACGTCTTTCGAAGCCTGAGAGATGGGATCTCTTACACAAACTGCACGAATCGTACCATGATCATGTCGCTGAAAAGCTTGGAGACGTCAACACCTATTGTCATATAAGCCATGACCTTTTGAACGGCCTGCAGGTACTTGCTCCCATCTCTTTGGTTTTCCGGTGAACGCAGAAGTGTCCTAGCAACGAATATCGGATCTTAAACAGTGTCATTCTTAAGTAAATGTTCACACAAAACTACCTTAATTCATCCACTTCAGCTTTCTTGTTTGGTATTGAGTGCTTGACCTGTAATCCTGGGGACACCGAATACGTACTGGTCGACATATTCTTTGAAGGGTAAAACCCTATTCATTATTAGCGATGTCCGTGTGTGGGCAAAACCTGAAGATAATGGAACCGCAGAAGTGGATCACTTTCTCTTTAACTCTAGTGTTTCTCTCCTTACTACCAACGGGCTTTACATTTTTTGTAACGGTTGAGCCTCATGGAGAGGAATGTTTCTTTGATAAAGCTCAGCAAGGAACGAAAATGGCCTTAATGTTTGAAGTTATCGAGGGTGGTTTTCTAGACATTGATGTTCAGGTAGGTCTAGACATTGTATCCCTCATCAGAATTCAGTCTTCATAAGCAGTTTGTTCTAGAAATGTGTTTCGTAACTTTTACAGTATGTTCATGTATTAATTTTTAGTAAGTACACGGTTTGAGCATCTATGCATGTACCACATGCATATTATATTCTAGATAGATAATAATTTCAACAGGAATATAGATCTTTGGTTTGTATGTATGTTTGTGCTTACACAGATATCTGGACCTGACGGTAAATCTATATATTCCGGTGAACGTGAGAGTAGTGGAAAGTATGCATTTGCAGCTCATATGAATGGTGTGTACACTTACTGCTTCAGCAATCAGATGTCTTCCATGACATCAAAGACAGTCATGTTTAGTATGGACTTGGGGGATGCCCCTCAGGATTCCTCAGATGGTGAGGTCTATGGTGTCATGTATTGGGTTGTCTTAAGAAGTTGTTCTGTACTACCACTACCTCCTGCTGCAGTACACCACAACAAACTAGAGGACATGATAGCTGCTCTGTCTGCTGGTTTATCAGCTGTGAAGCACGAGGAGGAGTACATGGAAGTCCGGGAGAGGGTCCACAGGATAAGTTAGTCATCACATTTTCCTCATGTACCCTGTGTGTCTTGCTGCTCCTTCCCATGTACCCTGTGTGTCTTGCTGCTCCTTCCCATGTACCCTGTGTGTCTTGCTGTTCCTTCCCATGTACCCTGTGTGTCTTGCTGCTCCTTCCCATGTACCCTGTGTGTCTTGCTGTTCCTTCCCATGTACCCTGTGTGTCTTGCTGCTCCTTCCCATGTACCCTGTGTGTCTTGCTGTTCCTTCCCATATACCCTGTGTGTCTTGCTGCTCCTTCCCATATACCCTGTGTGTCTTGCTGCTCCTTCCCATGTACCCTGTGTGTCTTGCTGCTCCTTCCCATGTACCCTGTGTGTCTTGCTGTTCCTTCCCATGTACCCTGTGTGTCTTGCTGCTCCTTCCCATGTACCCTGTGTGTCTTGCTGCTCCTTCCCATGTACCCTGTGTGTCTTGCTGTTCCTTCCCATGTACCCTGTGTGTCTTGCTGCTCCTTCCCATGTACCCTGTGTGTCTTGCTGTTCCTTCCCATGTGCCCTGTGTGTCTTGCTGCTCCTTCCCATGTACCCTGTGTGTCTTGCTGCTCCTTCCCATATACCCTGTGTGTCTTGCTGCTCCTTCCCATGTACCCTGTGTGTCTTGCTGCCCCTTCCCATGTACCCTGTGTGTCTTGCTGCTCCTTCCCATGTACCCTGTGTGTCTTGCTGCTCCTTCCCATGTACCCTGTGTGTCTTGCTGCTCCTTCCCGTGTGCCCTGTGTGTCTTGCTGCTCCTTCCCATGTACCCTGTGTGTCTTGCTGCTCCTTCCCATGTACCCTGTGTGTCTTGCTGCTCCTTCCCATGTACCCTGTGTGTCTTGCTGCTCCTTCCCATGTACCCTGTGTGTCTTGCTGCTCCTTCCCATGTACCCTGTGTGTCTTGCTGCTCCTTCCCGTGTACCCTGTGTGTCTTGCTGCCCCTTCCCATGTACCCTGTGTGTCTTGCTGCTCCTTCCCATGTGCCCTGTGTGTCTTGCTGTTCCTTCCCATGTACCCTGTGTGTCTTGCTGCTCCTTCCCATATACCCTGTGTGTCTTGCTGCTCCTTCCCATGTACCCTGTGTGTCTTGCTGCCCCTTCCCATGTACCCTGTGTGTCTTGCTGCTCCTTCCCATGTGCCCTGTGTGTCTTGCTGCTCCTTCCCATGTACCCTGTGTGTCTTGCTGCTCCTTCCCATGTACCCTGTGTGTCTTGCTGCTCCTTCCCATGTACCCTGTGTGTCTTGCTGTTCCTTCCCATGTACCCTGTGTGTCTTGCTGCTCCTTCCCATGTACCCTGTGTGTCTTGCTGCTCCTTCCCATGTACCCTGTGTGTCTTGCTGTTCCTTCCCATGTACCCTGTGTGTCTTGCTGCTCCTTCCCGTGTACCCTGTGCAGGGCCGCATTTAGGGGGGGGGGGGGGGGGGGGGGGGGAATGCCCCCCCTTGCAGATCTGCTGCATCCCTAAACTTGTATCTCAACATATACACTAAGGGTTCCTGAAAGGTAGAATTTATTTGAAAATGGATGAAAAACAAGCTTTTATGTTATAATTTTGAATTTTTTTTCTCAAGACCACTGTCACCAATCCCTTAACCCCCTTGAATTGTACATACATAGCATTGAAACCTACTGTATTATACCCCCCCCTCCCCACATAGTATTGTTACCTATAATACCCCCCCCCCGCCCAGTCTCTGTACACCTATACCGTCCCGTATTGTGTTGCCCCCCCCCCCCCCCCCCCAACATTTTAGGAAGCTCAATTTGCCCCCCAGCCCCGAATCCTGTATGCACCCCTGCTGTGTGTCTTGCTGCTCCTTCCCATGTACCCTGTGTGTCTTTGCTGCTCCTTCCCATGTACCCTGTGTGTCTTGCTGCTCCTTCCCATGTACCCTGTGTGTCTTGCTGTTCCTTCCCGTGTACCCTGTGTGTCTTGCTGCTCCTTCATATGTACCCTGTGTGTCTTGCTGCTCCTGATGTATTCTGTGTGTTAATGCTTCTTTCCTACTCACTTGTAGTCAATGACAGTACGAATTCGAGAGTGGTCTGGTGGTCAGTGTTTGAAGCTTTTTTGATTGTCTGTATGACATTTGGACAAATATATTATTTAAAGAGATTCTTTGAAGTTAGGCGTGTCATCTAAGATTTTGTTCTTTATTGTCCTTTGCTGGACTATTGCAGGTCACTATTTGTTCATGTGACATTTCATTCTACTCCTATTAACAAAGCTGACAAGTGCAAAACTATGTGCAATATCACAGAAGTGATTGGTCAATTGCTTCTTTCCAATGGTCCCTCCATTGATGACATTGAAGGCAGGTACTGGAAGAACAACTTGTTTGTTTCCAAAGAGATCCGATGTGTGCCGATACAACAAGACACCCTTGTGAGCCGCTCCTGCTTTACAAATAGCCAGAGACACGCCGAGTATAGCATTGGCTCCTAGTTTCGTCTTATTTTCTGTCCCATCCAAATCCAGCAGCACTTTATCAACGTCTCCCTGCTTAGGTTCCCTTTGATGTCGTAACTTCGACTTCAATGGTGGGGTTGCCGCGACTGTCGAAGATCTCTCTTGCGTGCTCTTTACTCAGACGTTCTGACATTCAAAGTCTGAGCACGTGATGTATGTAACAGTCATGACACATGCTGAAAAATTAAAAGGTTCTCTCTGTTTAGTTTACAATAGAATACAGTCCACACAATGATTTAGGGCATATTTAGAACATTAACAAACAATGTTCTTTCAATAACAATATTTACTATGTACTCATGCTGAAGACACATTCTGTGACGACCCTGAAAGAAGGGAAAGAGCATTAAGAGGTAGATTCAAACACACTTTAAGAACAGTAACTCACCCCTACATCAATGCCCTTAGACGTTAATTCTTTAGGTACTCCTGAGCTGCTGCCGTAGCCACCTTTTGACTCCATCTGATTTTGTATTGAGTTTGTCTGAAAACAAAATTAGTAATGTAAATAACAACAAAACTAAAGCTATGCAAGACATATTTTGTACACACGTACATGCACACATTATGAATGCATAAACAAAGAGACTCTCATTACAAGACTACATAGCCATCAACAGACCACTATACAGACAATAATACACAGAAAATACAACAAAACGGGTCATTAGATGTGCTAACCTTCGCCATAAAACCCACTACACACCAGCAAAGTTGCTGCTTAACACAAAAATATTTGTGACACTACATTTAGAGGATTTCACCTGTTCATAATTTCCATGGTGAGAGGCGGGCTATTGTACAAAATGGCTACCAGCAGACATTCTACAGTGCCTTGCTGGACAGACAATGAAATTCTAGCCCCATACAAATGTCTTCGGCTAAGTTTTCGTTAACAGGAAGCTGACACTCCAAGAGAAGTGACAAGACATAGAGAGAGAACACATCACCCAATATAGAGAGAACACACCACTCAACGTAGAGAGACTCAGTGGTACGGACTCAATGGTACAGACTCAATGGTACAGACTCTATGGTACAGACTCTATGGTACAGACTTTATGGTACGGACTCTATGATACAGACTAGTGTTGCCACGATACTCAAAATATATCCTGTATCGCGATATTTCTACAGACGATACGATACATTGAGCATACTTCATGTCATGATACAGGTACCTATCTCTAGTAGGCTGTCCTGAGGAGGCTGCAATGCTGGTTGGTGCTTTGATCTTTAGCATAACATTGTGGTTTCATCTCTACACCTCACACCCACAGTCAGTCAATCAATCAATCAATCAATCAATTAATTGATTGAATGAGTTGTTCGGGCATAGCAACAAGGCACAGAATGCTTAGCCTAAACTAGTGTCACCACTGCCAGTTTGTATTTGAACACCAGAAAAGGAGATGTCATGCATTGGAAGGTCTCTTATCGATAAATGTATTTGCACATGAACAAGTGATCAGCTAATATTTCTTTCTGATAACTCTGACTCTACCTATTTCGTAATATGCCGATATCGTGATGTATCATGATACATGTCTAGATAAATAAATATTATTGTGATACACTTTTAGCAGTATCATGGCAACATTAGTACAGACTCTATGGTACAGACTCTATGGTACAGACTCTATGGTACAGCCTCTACGGTACAGCCTCTACGGTACAGACTCTACGGTACGGACTCTACGGTACAGACTCTACGGTCCACCTTATTTTCTTTATCTAGTATCTTCAGCCAGGAATCATTCATTTCTTCATTGAATTCATCCATTAAGTCTGTGTGGGCCTTAGCTGGTGGTGTAGTCATAGAAAGACATAGAAAGAGTCTCAGAACACATCACTCAATGTAGAGGGAACACACACTCAATGTGGAAAGAACACACACTCAATGTAGAGAGAACACACACTCAATGTAGAGAGAACACACCACTCAATGTGGAGAGAACACATCACTCAATGTGGAGAGAACACACCACTCAATGTACAGAGAACACACCACTCAATGTGGAGAGAACACACCACTCAATGTGGAGAGAACACACATTCTATGCGGAGAGAACACATCACTCAATGTGGAGAACACACACTCAATGTGGAGAGAACACACCACTCAATGTAGAGAGAACACACCACTCAATGTAGAGAGAACACACTCAATGTAGAGAGAACACACACTCAATGTGGAGAGAACACACCACTCAATGTAGAGAGAACACACCACTCAATGTACAGAGAACACACCACTCAATGTAGAGAGAACACACACTCAATGTAGAGAGAACACACTACTCAATGTGGAGAGAACACACCACTAAATGTGGAGAGAACACACCACTCAATGTGGAGAGAACACACACTCTATGCGGAGAGAACACATCACTCAATGTGGAGAGAACACACACTCAATGTGGAGAGAACACACCACTCAATGTAGAGAGAACACACCACTTAATGTGGAGAGAACACATCACTCAATGTTGAGAGAACACACCACTCAATGTTGAGAGAACACACCACTCAATGTGGAGAGAACACACCACTCAATGTAAAGAGAACACACACTCAATGTAGAGAGAACACACCACTCAATGTGCAGAGAACACACCACTCAATGCGGAGAGAACACACCACTCAATGTACAGAGAACACACCACTCACTGTAGAGAGAACACACCACTCAATGCGGAGAGAACCACTCAATGTGGAGAAAACACACACACTCAATGTGGAGAGAACACACCACTCAATGTAGAGAGAACACACACTCAATCTACAGAGAACACATCACTCAATGTGGAGAGAATAACACACACTCAATCATGCAGGGTTTCATTTAGAAAATTAGGCAAGGGGGACAAAACAATACTTACGAAAAATATGGGGGGGGGGGTAAAGGGAGTGTGCGTGATAGCGCACCTTCTAGGAGGGTATGGGGGTATTTTAAATTTATACCCAAAGAGGTGCATTTTCAGATTCATTTGTGGTTCTCAAATGACATGATGAGATGACCAGATTTCTAGTGCTGATCTGACACTAAGCACCTATACGTATATATAATATCAGGGTTCTATCTAGGATTAACTTTTTGGCGGGAAGCTTCAGTATTTCATGTCTGCTGTGCAAGACATGCCGGTAGTTTCATATGTATGCACATGGTATCATAATGTCTATAAAAACACAGGCAGTGCATGCACAGTGATGTAAGGATGTGCGGATATGTACGTAGTAGAGTTGTAGGGGTACATATATAGCTAGGCCGGGGGTCTGGGGCATGCTCCCCCAGGGAAAATTTGAGTTTTTAGGTTATATAAGGTGGTATCTGAGGCCATTTTGGACCATTCAAGGTTGATTGTGGCACAGAATTACTCTTTGACCTTGAAGAGATTGTAGATATGCGGAACAGAAAAGGTGGAAGAACAGCTGTTTAGGTTTTAAACACTACATTCTCCTTCTATACTCCTTATTTGTATTGAGTTCAGTTCTGTATTCAATTTTACCTCTTTAACAAATATAAGGCTAACCTAATTTTCAAGGAGGGCGAGACTCTGGCAAGGGAGGGCAAATGCCCCCCCCCCCCATCCTCCCCTACATGAAACCCTGTCAATGTAGAGAGAACACACACTCAATGTAGAGAGAGAACACACACTCAATGTACAGAGAACACACCATTCAATGTAGAGAGAACACACCACTCAATGCAGAGAGAACACACCACTCAATGTACAGAGAACACACACTCAATGTACAGAGAACACACACTCAATGTACAGAGAACACATCACTCAATGTAGAGAGAACACATCACTCAATGTAGAGAGAACACAACACACAATGTACAGAGAACACACACACAATAATGTACAGAGAACACACACTCAATGGGGTTAGACACACTAGTCTAAAGCTGCATGTGTATGCCCAGCAGTAAACTACTGCATTGTCTCACATCTGCTGATCCAAAGTCACTTGATCCAATGTGCCCTGTGTGCTATAGAGGCAAGAACAAGTAAGTTTGTGAAAAGTTAAACAGTAGAGATCCCTGCCAAACAGTCTCAAGAGCTAACTTGACAATTTGAAGGTAATCCAATCATATGCTTGTCAACTATCGTTCTTCTAGGTTGTGGAGAACACAAAACAACATAGATTATTGTTTAAATACTAGATCCTAGAGGCATCACATTGCCCACTTTATGCCATAAGAGTATCTATGCTGTAAATTTTGTTAACTGTGTTTTAATTTCCTAGCCATTCTTGCCTGACTGTGACACACCCTGCAAGGAGTCTGAGCATCAAGATAGTATAATCTTTCGCCAGTACTGCATCGACGGGGCGTAGACATGTCTTCCTGTACGCTAAGGGGTAGCCCCTCCATTTCACCAATTAATTAGATTGGCACACAAAGCGCGCCAAAACAAGACAACAGCCAATCAGAATGCTCAACACAAAACGGAAGTAGAACTTTAGTATAAAAGCTGCTGTCCTCGCCATTTTCCTTTGTGAGTAGTCGTCGTGTTGGTTGCAGGCTCCAATAGCGCTGAATTCAGAAAAGGGGTAACTCCGAACCCGGGTGACCAAACCGACCAGGCTACTACCTTGCGCCCATGCTGGCGGGATCTAGGAAGCCCGTAGTAGTCTCCCTTAAGGGGTCCTGGAGTAAGTCTTTGGTGCGGGGCGTTAAGAGTCAGCCGCATGGCGCTACTCACCAACCTTTTGTCGGTGTACGGTCGGAGCTTGCAGATTGGGTACGGTCCTTGCTCCTTAAAGACGCGGGAGTTGTGAGTTTGAGTTCGCCCTTGCAGTGTTGCTTGCCACATAGTCCTTTGGAGGCAGGTCCGCTTCATTGGAAGTGGGAAGGGCCTGTAAGTTACCGTTCTCTTCTCCATCTCTTTGCTGTCTAGTACCCAGCGGTGTGATGTAAGGCCCGTGAGACTTGCAGATCATCGCCCGGTTACACGTATCGTATGTGTGCCGGTGTACGGTGTCAGTCGATGTACGGTCGGAGCTTGTGATCGGGTGCGTCCTTGCTCCTAGCAGACATTTGGGAGGGTGTCTGAAAGTCCCCAGCGGTGACGTGTCATCGCACGGCTACACTTTGTGTGCCACAGTCGTTGTACGGGTCGGTGTACGGTCGGAGCTTGTGATTGGGTGCGTCCTTGCTCCTAGCAGACATTTGGGGGCGGTGTCTGCAAGTACCCAGCGGTGACGTGTCATCGCACGGCTACACTTTGTGTGCCACAGTCGTTGTACGGGTCGGTGTACGGTCGGAGCTTGTGATTGGGTACGTCCTTGCTCCTTAAAGACACGGGAGTTGTGAGTTTGAGTTCGCCCTTGCAGTGTTGCTTGCCACATAGTCCTTTGGAGGCAGGTCCGCTTCATCGGAAGTGGGAAGGGCCTGTGAGTTACCGTTCTCTTCTCCATCTCTTTGCTGTCTAGTACCCAGCGGTGTGATGTAAGGCCCGTGAGACTTGCAGATCATCGCCCGGTTACGCGTATCGTATGTGTGCCGGTGTACGGTGTCAGTCGATGTACGGTTTCAGTCGGTGTACGGTCCTAGCCAGTGACTGTGGCAAGTTTTTGCCTGAAGATTCCAGGGTAGTCTTGTGGACGATGTGCGACCTGTCTAATTGTGTTCTGGGAGAGGAACTGGTGTTGCAGCTGTTTCCGGCAGCAACTTTTGTTGGTAAATATTCAGTTGCTGATCCATACATGTGTACGTCATATCTAAGAATGAGAATACCTGGTCTTCGTAATTTTGTCAATGTACGTAGTAAATAATAATTTATAATAATTGCCTACTGAAGACGTAAAATGGCTGTAATTGCTGTACACTTCCTTGGGTCATGTCCCTTTGTTTCTTTACTGTACCATGTCATATATTTCAGTATCTTTAGGAATCACTTATTTCTTCATTGGATTCATCCATTAAGTCTTGTGTGTGCCTTAGCTGGTGGTGTATAGCCTTTTGAAATGCCTGAATAACCTGAAACTTGAATTTCAAATATATTCTTGATGATTGATATGATTTTTATGATTTTTATAGAACCTGTGGCGGCAGCATGGTGGTGCTCGCTTTGTGGGGTAGCTGTGCAGTTGCAGGAGCTCAACACCAGTGGATGGGCATCCGTGGTACTCGATGTGTAGGACGTAATGGTTCCACTACCCTGAAATCCTGCCTGCTCGAGTAGCCTTTCCAATAAGCCACTGAACTGATTGATGTTGTCCATCTCCTCCATGTTGCTGGACCTGTCCTACCAAGACGACCTGAATCTGGTGCATTGTGGTGCTTGGACTAGTCTGAGTAGTGTCAGTGTTCAGGTGTCCAGTAGCTGATTGGCGCCCGTGGTACTCGTTGTGTAGGATGTAATGGTTCCACAGCCCTGAAGTCTTGCCCGCTCGAGTAGCCAGTCCACCCTGTCCATCAATTGATCTGTTCAAAGTGGCACCTCCCAGTGATGTCTAGTCTGGATCCCCTTCTGATGATTTCACAGATGCAACTGGTCTGACGGTAGACTTGTCGCAGCCTGGCTAAATTTTTGGGGCATGATGTACCTCCCCGTCCTCGCCGGATGCCCTGGGCACACAAGTTAGTCGTGTGGCAAAGAGAGGTACGAGAATGACTGCTATTTATAGCTATACTGCATGTTGACAATTACATAGCTAGCATTTAATTTTACATATTATGACACTATTTGGTTGGTTCTCTAATACTTTTTTGTGTTTTATATATTCACAAACTCTACTTGTTAGGTTGTGTATATATGCTAGGATATTATGCATTTGATTGATATACTCAGTTGTTAAATTGAAATATATTTCACTAGTATTCAGACTGAGATTGATTGCATGGTATTTACAATGGGTAGTTCCCATGTACAGTAGTTGGTTCACTTGCTCAGTAGCTGGTTGGTGCACCACACCCAAAACAATGCTAGGACTCCACATGGGGCCAATGCAGCAATGCGTGACAAAATCTGCAAGATAACTTGTATTTTTGTTAAGTACACCCATTACAGGCTTACTGCATATTCTCTAAATCAATTTGTCACACCTAGTTTCACAAAAAATTCTTTTGACAAGAAGTATAGAATTTATGTAGAATTGTTTTCCAGAACCTATACCTTTGAGAATGGCTGATGAAACTTTGGAGTCAATTAAGGAACGAATACTTAGGCTATTACAAACTGCATATACATGGTTATAATAATCTCAATTAAGTGTAGTGAAAGGAACATTAAAGTGCAGCTCTCTTGTACATAGTTTGCAAGTTTTGAGGGGTAGCTCATCACATTGTTATGCCTAGCTGCCATTTTGTCAGTCACACTCAACAGTATGCCTACCCCAACAGAACAAAAACAGCAAATAATTATCTATTGATAAATTATTATATTATTGTCAAGTTACAAGAGTTAAATGAAACGTTTTGGCTAAAATATGCATCATTATGACCATGTAGTTACTTCTGTGCGTGAAGTGATCTCCTAGCTATAAGTTTGGGGTGTGTATCTGTGTGTTGTTCTGATGTTCTGTGCTAGTGGTGGTGCTTGCTGTGTGTGCAGTGGGTAGTGGGGATGGTGCATGTGTGTCTGGTTGTGCAGCATGGTGTGGGTACTGTAGAACATGTGGTGTGTACTAATGTATTGCGTGTGGAGTGTAAAATGGTGTAGGGTATGAAGCATATTGTGGCATAGGTGGAGGGTGTGTCGGGAATGGTAGTGGCTGTGCATGGTGTGGAGGTGCGGATGGCTGAGGGATTGTGGCTGGCGTCTGGGGTGATGTGCTGGGATCACAGGAGTTGTGGTTGTCTTGGACACTGAGTGTCCATCCTCCTGCCCTTGTGCACTTTCCACCTACAAGGGTAGTATTCAGTTGTATATATAGGCTTTACCATACACAAGCTTACTATGTACTTTAGTTCCTTTCTGTTGAGGTGCGAAAAGTTACATCTGTGCTTCTTCTTACACCCATTTGTGATGTTAAAGAATTTACACAATTTAGTGTTAGTAGACTTTTCTATCGGAAAGGGCCAAACATCATAAATGTACATACATAATACCAGAACATTTGAAATGCGAGGTGTACTTACTTTGCTGTTTAGGCTTGCTAGCTTTGTAAAAATAATTCATAGGCATAGGAAGATGTTTTGAATTGGGGGGGGGGGGGGGGGGCGAGCAATGAACATCACGTAACATGAATCCTTTCCGTGTGCATATAAACAGAATATGTTTTTGCATAACTAGCGTAAGTGGTGCACAATGCCGACATAACAGTAGGGTTTCTACAGTACATTCATTATCTTCCCAGCTTGAGGATACATACAATATTGTTTCTTTCAACTTTGGAGGAATGTTCAGTTCAATTCAGTTAAATTCTCATTTAGACTGGAGATCATCTGATGCCACTAGCCCAATGGGTAACTATGTAGGATCCCAATGACAAAGAGAGTGAGATGCAATACAAAACATAAACAGTAAATAAACAGTAAAATATGCACATGCATAAGCTACTGGACCAAAACACTAAACCAAGCACACACATAAAGGAAAATACTGGGCCAGACACTAAGAACATGCATGCACAGGTGTAGAGGACAGTTCTATACTTTACACTACCTGTAGAATACACTAACTACTGCTACACTAATTGAATTCGAAGACTTGCATGCAGTGTACTTGTTTTGAAGAACCATAGGCAAAGACCAGCTGACAAACAAATCTACCAGTCACTTCTTACAGGCAGGCAACGGCAAAACCGCGCTATATAAGATTGCGCAATAATTTGCAAATGGCGGCTTGCTATAGGTAGCGTTGTAAAGTCAATTTTATTGTTTAAAACTTCCTCTTTGTAGCAAATTTTACAATAAAACTTACTTTCTGTTGAAAGATGATATGTTTACACTTTTAAATGTGGGTTTTAGGTTACATAGCAGATTTCTTGATTATTTTAAAAATGAAGATGTACATCTCTTTGGGGGGGGGCAATGCCCCCCCCCCCCCCCCCCCCACCTGAGAGTCAGGGGGGGCAAGTGCCCCCCCTGCCCCCCCGGTTCCTATGCCTATGTAATTATTGACAAACTGAAAACCCTTGCCAGACATCCTTAGACTACAATACTCTGAATGCCATGGCCACTTAGCTGTCCAGCTTTAAATATGTGCATGGATTGCATGGCTGGGGGTTCTGTGGAGGTATGATTTTGATGAATTGTTTACCATCTGTTTAGGCTAGGCAATGCTATTAGAGCTTGGGACTGTATGGTGCTTATGATAAATTATTTGTGTAGGAACTCTGCAACTGCCATGTTACTTTGATAAGGGGCAAGGAGAAACGGCGGAAACAGCGGAAACAGTGGAAATGCTCTCAGTAAGCATTTGCCATATATTGTTTGACCCCACCCACATGCCCACATGTATCTACATACTACACAGTCTCACCTAGTGATTGTCACTGTAAATAGTTTAGGTGAAAGTGATGTATACACAATTGGCCAAAAGAACATAAACATTTTACAGTTAATTGTATTTAATGCAAACATATGCAAAATATGAGCCATGTGTACACTTGCACACACACACACACCCACACAACACACACAACACACGCACACATGCACACAGACACACACACACACACACACACACACACACACACACACGTACATGGCTTCCTGCATCAAATAAAACACTTCCTGTGAAAAAATTTTCAAGTTCTGATGTGGCCACATGGCTTCCCGCATCAAGGTGAATACTTGCTGTGGAAAAGATTTCAATTTATGATTTGACCATATTATCTCTACCCGCATCAAAGGAACAACTTTCTGTGATAAAAATTTCAATTTCCGACATGGAAAATAGCTTCCTGCATAAAGACAAAACTTCCTGTCAAAAAATTTCAATTTCCCACTTAACAACATGGCTTCCCGCATCAAAGGGAACACTTCCTGTGTTAAAAATTTCACTATCCCACGCCACCACATGGATTCCCACTTCAAAGGGAACACTTCCTGTGGTGGTTATAGAAATTCTTCGACATGCTAGATCGATTAGGATAAGTTTTAACTTTGGACAGATATCGCATGTCACAATTTTTATCAACAATCATTCAATTGTACAACATTTCGCCCACTTGGGCTTCTTCAGGTTAAAACTTATCCTAACTTCCTGTGGTGAACATTTCAATTTCCCACACCTCCATATGGTTTCCTGCATCAAAGGGAAGACTTCCTGAGGGAAAAATTCCAATTTCCCACGCCTCCCGCATTAAAGTAAAAACTTCCGGGTTGAAAATTTCAATTTCCCATGACACCTTATAGCTTCCTGCATCAAAGTGAACACTTCCTGTGGTGAAAATTTAAATTTCCAACGCCTCCACATGGTTTCCCGCATAAAGAGGAAAACTTCCATGATGGAAATTTTAATTTCCAACGCCTCCACGTGGCTTCCCACATCAAAGTAAACACTTCCTGTGGTGAACATTTCAATTTCCAATGCCTCCTGATGGCTTTCCGCATAAAGGGAACACTTCCTATGGTTAAAATTTACATTTCCCACGCCACCACATGGCTTCCCGCATCAAAGGGAACACATCCTGAGGTGAAAATTTACATTTCCCACGCCACCACATGGCTTCCCGCATCAAAGGGAACACATCCTGAGGTGAAAATTTACATTTCCCACGCCACCACATGGCTTCCCGCATCAAAGGGAACACATCCTGAGGTGAAAATTTACATTTCCCACGCCACCACATGGCTTCCCGCATCAAAAGGAACACATCCTCAGGTGAAAATTTACATTTCCCACGCCACCACATGGCTTCCCGCATCAAATGGAACACATCCTGAGGTGAAAATTAAAATTTCCCACGCCACCACATGGCTTACCACATCAAAGGGAACACATCCTCAGGTGAAAGTTTACATTTTCCACACCACCACATGGCTTCTCGCATCAAAGGGAACACATCCTGAGGTGAAAATTTACATGTCCCACGCCACCACATGGCATCCCGCATCAAAGGGAACACATCCTCAGGTGAAACTTTACATTTCCCACGACACCACATGGCTTCCAAAATCAAAGGGAAAACATCCTCAGGTGAAAATTTACATTTCCCACGCAACCACATGGCTTACCGCATCAAAGGGAACACATCCTGAGGTGAAAATTTACGTTTCCCACGCCTCCACATGCCTTCCCGCATAAACGGGAACACATCCTGAAGTGAAAATTTGCTTTTCCCCCGCAACCACATGGCTTCCCCAATCAAAAGAAACACATCCTGAGGTGAAAATTTACATTTCCCACACCACCACATGGCTTCCCGCATCAAAGGGAACACATCCTGAGATGAAAATTGAAATTTCCCACGCTACCACATGGCTTCCCGCATAAAAGGGAAAACAACCTGAGGTGAAAATTTACATTTCCCACGCCACCACAAGGCTTCCCGCATCAAAGGGAACACATCTTCATGTGAAAATTTACATTTCCCACGCATCATATGGCTTCCAGCTTCAAAGGGAGCGCATTCTGAGGTGAAAATTAGCTTTTCCCACGCCACCACATGGCTTCCCGCATCAAAGGGAACTCATCCTGAGGTGAAAATTTACATTTCCCACGCCACCACATGGCTTCCCGCATCAAAGGGAACACATCCTGAGGTGAAAATTTACATTTCCCACGCCACCACAAGGCTTCCCGCATCAAAGGGAAAACATCTTCAGGTGAAAATTTACATTTCCCATGCCACCACAAGGCTTCCCGCATCAAAGGGAACACATCCTTAAGTGAAAATTTACATTTCCCACTCCACCACATGGCTTCCCTCATCAAAGGGAACACATCCTGAGGTGAAAATTTACATTTCCCACGCCATCACATGGCTTCCCGCATCAAAGGGAAAATATCCTGAGGTGAAAGTTTACATTTTCCACACCACCACATGGCTTACCGCATCAAAAAGAACACATCCTGAGGTGAAAATTTACTTTTCCCACGCCACGACATGGCATCCCTCATCAAAGAGAACACATCTTCAGGTGAAAATTTACATTTCCCACGCAACCACATGGCTTCCCGCATAAAAGGGAACACATCCTGAGATGAAAATTTAAATTTCCCACACCACCACATGGCTTCCCGCATAGAAGGGAAAACATCCTCAGGTGAAAATTTACATTTCCCACGCCACCACAAGGCTTCCCGCATGAAAGGGAACACATCTTCATGTGAAAATTTACATTTCCCACGCATCATATGGCTTCCAGCATCAAAGGGAATGCATCTTTAAGTGAAAATTTTCATTTCCCACGCCACCACATGGTTTCCCACATCAAAAAAAACTCATCCTGAGGTTAAAATTTAAATTTGCCCCGCCTCCACATGGCTTCCCGCATAAAAGGGAACTCATCCTGAAGTGAAAATTTAAATTTCCCACACCACCACAAGGCTTCCCGCATGAAAGGGAACACATCTTCATGTGAAAATTTACATTTCCCACGCATCATATGGCTTCCAGCATCAAAGGGAATGCATCCTTAAGTGAAAATTTTCATTTCCCACGCCACCACATGGTTTCCCACATCAAAAAAAACTCATCCTGAGGTTAAAATTTAAATTTCCCACGCCCCCACATGGCTTACCGCATCAAAGGGAACAAATCTTTAAGTAAAATTTACATTTCCCACGCCACCACATGCCTTCCCGCATACACGGGAACACATCCTGAAGTGAAAATTTACCTTTCCCACGCCATCACATGGCTTCCCCAATCAAAAAGGAACACATCCTGAGGTGAAAATTTACATTACCCACGCCACCACATGGCATCCCGCATTAAAGGGAACACATCCTGAGGTGAAAATTTTCATTTCCCACGCATCACATGGCTTCCCGCATCAAAGGAAAAAAATCCTGAAGTGAAAATTTAAACTTCCCATGTCACAACATGGCTTCCTGCATCAAAGGGAACACATCCTGAGGTGAAAGTTTACATTTTCCACACCACCACATGGCTTCCCGCATAAAAGGGAACACATCCTGAGGTGAAAATTTACTTTTCCCATGCCACCACATGGCATCCCGCATCAAAGGGAACACATCCTCAGGTGAAAATTTACATTTCCCACGCCACCACAAGGCTTCCCACATCAAAGGGAACGCATCCTTAAGTGAAAATTTATATTTGCCTCGCCTCCACATGGCTTCCTGCATCAAAGGGAACTCATCCTGAAGTGAAAATTTACATTTCCCACACCACCACATGGCTTCCCACATCAAAGGGAAAATTTCCAGGGGTGAAAATGTACATTTCCCACGCTACCACATGGCTTCCCGCATCAAAGAAAACACATTCAGGGGTGAAAATTTACATTTCCCACGCCACCACAAGACTTCCCGCATTAAAGAGAACACATCCTGAGGTGAAAATTTACATTTCCCACGTCACCACAAGGCTTTCCGCATCAAAGGGAAAACATCTTCAGGTGAAAATTTACATTTCCCACGCCACCACATGGCTTCCCGCATCAGAGAACACATCCTTAAGTGAAAATTTACATTTCCCACTCCACCACATGGCTTCCCTCATCAAAGGGAACACATCATCAGGTGGAAATTTAAATTTCCCATGCATCACATGGCTTCCCGCATCAAAGGGAACACATCCTGAGGTGAAAATTTATATTTCTCACACCACCACATGGCTTCCCACATCAAAGGGAACACATCCTGAGATTAAAATTTACTTTTGCCATGCCACCACATGGCATCCCTCATCAAAGGGAACACATCCTCAGGTGAAAATATACATTTCCCACGCCACCACATGGCTTCCCGCATAAAAGGGAAAACATCCTCAGGTAAAAATTTACATTTCCCACGTAAACACAAGGCTTCCCGCATTAAGGGAAAACATCTTCATGTGAAAATTTAAAATCCCACGCATCATATGGCTTCCAGCATCAAAGGGAACGCATCCTAAGTTAAAATTTACCATTATTTGGCACTAGCACAACGCACATTCCCAGTGGACACACAAAAAGTTTCTGAAGTGCTGTGAGCGTATTTGTGTAGTGTTGGATATGCTGGTGCTAATACCGATATTTGGCACTAGCACCACGCACATTACCAGTGGACACACATGAAGTTTGCTAACTGCTGTGGGCGTATTTGTGTAGTGTTGAATTACTGGTGCTAATCCCAATATTTAGCACTAGTACCACGCACATTCCCAGTGGACACACATGAAGTTTCTAAAGTGCTGTGGGCGTGTTTCTGTAGTGATGGATATGCCGGTGCTAATACCAATATTTGGCACTAGCACCACACATTCCCTGTGGACACACATGAAGTTTATGAACTGCTGTGGGCATATTTGTGTAGTGTTGGATATGCTGGTGCTAATACCGATATTTCACACTACCACCACGCACATTACCAGAGGACACACATGAGGTTTCTTAAGAGCTGTGGGCATATTCGTGTATTGTTGGATATGCTGGTGCTAATACCGATATTTGGCACTAGCACCACGCACATTCCCAGTAGACACACATGAAGTTCCTGAAGTACTGTGGGCGTATTTGTGTAGTGTTGGATATGCTGGTGCTAATGCCAATATTTGACACTAGCACCACGCACATTCCCAGTGGACACACATGAAGTTTCTAAACTGCTGTGGGCGTATTTGTGTAGTGTTGGATATGCTGGTGCTAATACCAATATTTGGCACTAGCACCATGTACATTCCCAGTGGACACACATGAAGTTTCTGAAGTGCTGTGGGCGCATTTGTGTAGTGTTGGATATGCTGGTGCTAATACCAATATTTCACACTACCACCACGCACATTCCCAGTGGAAACACATGAAGTTTCTAAACTGCTGTGGGCGTATTTGTGTAGTGTTGGATATGCTTGTGCTAATACCAATATTTGGCACTAGCACCACGCACATTCCAAGTGGACACTCATGAAGTTTGTGAAGTGCTGTGGGCGTATTTGTGTAGTGTTGGATATGCTTGTGCTAATACCAATATTTGGCACTACCACCACGCACATTCCCAGGGGAAACACATGAAGTTTCTTAACTACTGTGGGCGTATTTGTGTAATGTTGGATATGCTGGTGCTAATACCAATATTTGGCACTAGCACCACGCACATTCCCAGTGGACACACATGACCTTTCTAAAGTTCTGTGGGCGTATTTTTGTAGTGTTGGATATGCTGGTGCTAATACTAATATTTGGCACTAGCACCACGCACATTCCCAGTGGACACACATGAAGTTTCTTAACTACTGTGGGCGTATTTGTGTAGTGTTGGATATGCTGGTGCTAATACCAATATTTGGCACTAGCACCACGCACATTCCCAGTGGAAACACATGAAGTTTGTGAAGTGCTGTGGGCGTAATTGTGTAGTGTTGGATATGCTTGTGCTAATACCGATATTTCACACTACCACCACGCACATTCCCAGTGGACACACATGAGGTTTCTTAAGAGCTGTAGGCGTATTCGTGTATTGTTGGACATGCAGGTGCTAATACCAATATTTGACACTAGCACAACGAACATTCCCAGTGGACACACATGAAGTTTCTAAACTGCTGTGGGTGTATTTGTGTAGTGTTGGATATGCTGGTGCTAATACCAATATTTGGCACTAGCACCACGCACATTCCCAGTGGACACACATGAAGTTTCTGAAGTGCTGTGGGCATATTTGTGTAGTGTTGGATATGCTGGTACTAATACCGATATTTCACACTACCAACACGCACATACCCAGTGGAAACACATGAAGTTTCTGAAGTGCTGTGGGCGTATTTGTGTAGTGTTGGATTAGCTGGTGCTAATACCGATATTTCACAATACCACCACGCACATTCCCAGTGGACACACATAAGGTTTCTTAAGAGCTGTGGGCGTATTCGTGTATTGTTGGATATGCTGGTACTAATACCAATATTTGGCACTAGCACCACGCACATTCTGAATGGACACACATGAAGTTTGTGAAGTGCTGTGGGCGTATTTGTGTAGTGTTGGATATGCTGGTGCTAATACCAATATTTGGCACTAGCACCATGCACATTCCCAGTGGACACACATGAAGTTTCTAAACTGCTGCGGGCGTATTTGTGTAGTGTTGGATATGCTGGTGCTAATACCGATATTTCACACTACCACCACGCACATACCCAGTGAAAACACATGAAGTTTCTGAAGTGCTGTGGGCGTATTTGTGTAGTGTTGGATTAGCTGGTGCTAATACCGATATTTCACACTACCACCACGCACATTCCCAGTGGACACACATGAGGTTTCTTAAGAGCTGTAGGCGTATTCGTGTAGTGTTTGATATGCTGGTGCTAATACCAATATTTGGCACTACCACAACGCACATTCCCAGTGGACACACATGAAGTTTCTGAAGTGCTGTGGGCATATTTGTGTAGTGTTGGATATGCTGGTACTAATACCGATATTTCACACTACCAACACGCACAAACCCAGTGGAAACACATGAAGTTTCTGAAGTGCTGTGGGCGTATTCGTGTAGTGTTGGATATGCTGGTGCTAATACCAATAATTGACACTAGCACAACGCACATTCCAAGTGGACACACATGAAGTTTCTAAACTGCTGTGGGCGTATTTGTGTAGTGTTGGTTATGTTGGTGCTAATACCAATATTTGGCACTACCACCACGCACCTTCCCAGTGGAAACACATGAAGTTTGTGAAGTGCTGTGGGCGTAAATGTGTAGTGTTGGATATGCTTGTGCTAATACCGATATTTCACACTACCACCACGACACATTCCCAGTGGACACACATGAGGTTTCTTAAGAGCTGTAGGCGTATTCGTGTATTGTTGGATATGCAGGTGCTAATACCAATATTTGACACTAGCACAACGCACATTCCCAGTGGACACACATGAAGTTTCTAAACTGCTGTGGGCGTATTTGTGTAGTGTTGGATATGCTGGTGCTAATACCAATATTTGGCACTAGCACCACGCACATTCCCAGTGGAAACACATGAAGTTTGTGAAGTGCTGTGGGCGTATTTGTGTAGTGTTGGATATGCTGGTGCTAATACCAATATTTGGCACTAGCACCACACATATTCCCAGTGGACACACATGAAGTTTGTGAAGTGCTGTGGGCGTATTTGTGTAGTGTTGGATATGCTTGTGCTAATACCAATATTTGGCACTAGCACCACGCACATTCCAAGTAGACACACATGAAGTTCCTGAAGTACTGTGGGCGTATTTGTGTAGTGTTGGATATGCTGGTGCTAATACCAATATTTGGCACTAGCACCACGCACATTCCCAGTGGACACACATGAAGTTTCTGAAATGCTGTGGGCGTATTTGTGTAGTGTTGGATATGCTGGTGCTAATACCAATATTTGGCACTAGCACCACGCAAATTCCCAGTGTAAACACATGACCTTTCTGAAGTGCTGTTGACGTATTTGTGTAGAGTTGGATATGCTGGTGTTAATACCAATATTTGGCACTAGCACCACACACATTCCCAGTGGACACACATGAAGTTTCTGAAGTGCAGTGGGCATATTTGTGTAGTGTTGGATATGCTGGTGCTAATACCAATATTTGGCACTAGCACCACGCACATTCCCAGTGCACACACATGAAGTTTCTGAAGTGCTGTGGGCGTATTTGTGTAGTGTTGGATATGCTGGTGCTAATACCAATATTTGGCACTAGCACCACGCACATTCCCAGTGGACACACATGACCTTTCTGAAGTGCTGTGGGCGTATTTGTGTAGTGTTGGATATGCTGGTGCTAATACCAATATTTGGCACTAGCACCACGCACATTCCCAGTGGACACACATGACCTTTTTAAAGTGCTGTGGGCGTATTTGTGTAGTGTTGGATATGCTGGTGCTAATACCAATATTTGGCACTAGCACCACGCACATTCCCAGTGGACACACATGAACTTTCTCAACTACTGTGGGCGTATTTGTGTAGTGTTGTATATGATGGTGCTAACACCAATATTTGGCACTAGCACCACGCACATTCCCAGAGGACACACATGACCTTTCTGAAGTGCTGTGGGCGTATTTGTGTAGTGTTGGATATGCTGGTGCTAATACCAATATTTGGCACTAGCACCACGCACATTCCCAGTAGACACACATGACCTTTCTTAAGTGCTGTGGGTGTATTTGTGTAGTGTTGGATATGCTGGTGCTAATACCAATATTTGGCACTAGCACCACGCACATTCCCAGTGGACACACATGAAGTTTCTTAACTACTGTGGGCGTATTTGTGTAATGTTGGATATGCTGGTGCTAATACCAATATTTGGCACTAACACCACGCACATTCCCAGTGGACACACATGACCTTTCTGAAGTGCTGTGGGCGTAT
This sequence comes from Halisarca cf. caerulea, assembly GCA_963170055.1. Taxonomy (NCBI): domain Eukaryota; kingdom Metazoa; phylum Porifera; class Demospongiae; order Chondrillida; family Halisarcidae; genus Halisarca; species Halisarca cf. caerulea. The sequence goes on from CAUJGJ010000440.1 coordinate 64,253, forward strand.
TTGTGTAGTGTTGGATATGCTGGTGCTAATACCAATATTTGGCACTAGCACCACGCACATTCCCAGTGGACACACATGAAGTTTCTGAAGTGCTGTGGGCGTATTTGTGTAGTGTTGGATATGCTGGTGCTAATACCAATATTTGGCACTAGCACCACGCAAATTCCCAGTGGAAACACATGACCTTTCTGAAGTGCTGTTGACGTATTTGTGTAGAGTTGGATATGCTGGTGTTAATACCAATATTTGGCACTAGCACCACACACATTCCCAGTGGACACACATGAAGTTTTTTCACTGCAGTGGGTGCATTTGTGTAGAGTTGGATATGCTGGTGCTAAAACTAATATTTGGCACTAGCACCACACACATTCCCAGTGGACACACATGAAGTTTCTGAAGTGCTGTGGGCGTATTCGTGTAGTGTTGGATATGCTGGTGCTAATACTAATATTTTGCACAAGCACCCCGCACATTCCCAGTGGACACACATGAAGTTTCTGAAGTACTGCGGGCGTATTCGTGTAGTGTAGAATATACAGGTTTTAATACCAATATTTGGCAATAGCACACCGCACATTCCCAGTGGACACACATGAAGTTTCTGAAAAGCTGTGGGCGTATTTGTGTAGTGTTGGATATGCTGGTGCTAATACCAATATTTGGCACTAGCACCACGCACATTCCCAGTGGACACACATGAAGTTTCTGAAGTTCTGTTGGCGTATTTGTGTAGTGTTGGATATGCTGGTGCAAATACCAATATTTGGCACTAGCACCACGCACATTCCCAGTGGACACACATGAAGTTTCTTAAAAGCTGTGGGCGTATTTGTGTAGTGTTGGATATGCTGGTGCTAATACCAATATTTGGCACTAGCACCACGCACATTCCCAGTGGACACACATGAAGTTTCTGAAGTGCTGTGGGCGTATTTGTGTAGTGTTGTATATGATGGTGCTAATACCAATATTCGGCACTAGCACCACGCACATTCCTAGTGGACACACATGAAGTTTCTGAAGTGCTGTGGGCGTATTTGTGTAGTGTTGGATATGCTGGTGCTAATACCAATATTTGGCACTAGCACCACGCACATTCTGAATGGACACACATTAAGTTTCTGAAGGGCTGTGGGTGCATTTGTGTAGTGTTAGATTTGCTGGTGCTAAAAAGAATATTTCGCACTAGCACCACACACATTCTCAGTGGACACACATGAAGTTTCTTAAGTGCTGTGGGCGTATTCGTGTAGTGATGGATATGCTGGTGCTAATACTAATATTTTTTGCTAGCACCATGCACATTCCCAGTGGACACACATGAAGTTTCTGAAGTGCTGTGGGCGTATTTGTGTAGTGTTGGATATGCTGGTGATAATACCAATATTAGCTACTAGCACCACACACATTCCCAGTTGACACACATGAAGTTTCTGAAGTGCTGTGGGCGTATTTGTGTAGTGTTGGATATGCTGGTGCTAATACCAATATTTGGCACTAGCACCACGCACATTCCCAGTGGACACACATGAAGTTTCTCAAGTGCTGTGGGCGTATTTGTGTAGTGTTGGATATGCTGGTGCTAATACAAATATTCGGCACTAGCACCACGCACATTCCCAGTGGAAACACATGAAGTTTGTGAAGTGCTGTGGGCGTATTTGTGTAGTGTTGGATATGCTGGTGCTAATACCAATATTTGGCACTAGCACCACACATATTCCCAGTGGACACACATGAAGTTTGTGAAGTGCTGTGGGCGTATTTGTGTAGTGTTGGATATGCTTGTGCTAATACCAATATTTGGCACTAGCACCACGCACATTCCAAGTAGACACACATGAAGTTCCTGAAGTACTGTGGGCGTATTTGTGTAGTGTTGGATATGCTGGTGTTAATACCAATATTTGGCACTAGCACCACGCACATTCCCAGTGGACACACATGAAGTTTCTGAAATGCTGTGGGCGTATTTGTGTAGTGTTGGATATGCTGGTGCTAATACCAATATTTGGCACTAGCACCACGCAAATTCCCAGTGTAAACACATGACCTTTCTGAAGTGCTGTTGACGTATTTGTGTAGAGTTGGATATGCAGGTGTTAATACCAATATTTGGCACTAGCACCACACACATTCCCAGTGGACACACATGAAGTTTCTGAAGTGCAGTGGGCATATTTGTGTAGTGTTGGATATGCTGGTGCTAATACCAATATTCGGCACTAGCACCACGCACATTCCTAGTGGACACACATGAAGTTTCTGAAGTGCTGTGGGCGTATTTGTGTAGTGTTGGATATGCTGGTGCTAATACCAATATTTGGCACTAGCACCACGCACATTCTGAATGGACACACATTAAGTTTCTGAAGGGCTGTGGGTGCATTTGTGTAGTGTTAGATTTGCTGGTGCTAAAAAGAATATTTCGCACTAGCACCACACACATTCTCAGTGGACACACATGAAGTTTCTTAAGTGCTGTGGGCGTATTCGTGTAGTGATGGATATGCTGGTGCTAATACTAATATTTTTTGCTAGCACCATGCACATTCCCAGTGGACACACATGAAGTTTCTGAAGTGCTGTGGGCGTATTTGTGTAGTGTTGGATATGCTGGTGATAATACCAATATTAGCTACTAGCACCACACACATTCCCAGTTGACACACATGAAGTTTCTGAAGTGCTGTGGGCGTATTTGTGTAGTGTTGGATATGCTGGTGCTAATACCAATATTTGGCACTAGCACCACGCACATTCCCAGTGGACACACATGAAGTTTCTCAAGTGCTGTGGGCGTATTTGTGTAGTGTTGGATATGCTGGTGCTAATACCAATATTCGGCACTAGCACCACGCACATTCCCAGTGGAAACACATGAAGTTTGTGAAGTGCTGTGGGCGTATTTGTGTAGTGTTGGATATGCTGGTGCTAATACCAATATTTGGCACTAGCACCACACATATTCCCAGTGGACACACATGAAGTTTGTGAAGTGCTGTGGGCGTATTTGTGTAGTGTTGGATATGCTTGTGCTAATACCAATATTTGGCACTAGCACCACGCACATTCCAAGTAGACACACATGAAGTTCCTGAAGTACTGTGGGCGTATTTGTGTAGTGTTGGATATGCTGGTGTTAATACCAATATTTGGCACTAGCACCACGCACATTCCCAGTGGACACACATGAAGTTTCTGAAATGCTGTGGGCGTATTTGTGTAGTGTTGGATATGCTGGTGCTAATACCAATATTTAGCACTAGCACCATGCACATTCCCAGTGGACACACATGACCTTTCTGAAGTGCTGTGGGCGTATTTGTGTAGTGTTGGATATGCTGGTGCTAATACCAATATTTGGCACTAGCACCACGCACATTCCCAGTGGACACACATGAAGTTTCTTAACTACTGTGGGCGTATTTGTGTAATGTTGGATATGCTGGTGCTAATACCAATATTTGGCACTAACACCACGCACATTCCCAGTGGACACACATGACCTTTCTGAAGTGCTGTGGGCGTATTTGTGTAGTGTTGGATATGCTGGTGCTAATACCAATATTTGGCACTAGCACCACGCACATTCCCAGTGGACACACATGAAGTTTCTGAAGTGCTGTGGGCGTATTTGTGTAGTGTTGGATATGCTGGTGCTAATACCAATATTTGGCACTAGCACCACGCAAATTCCCAGTGGAAACACATGACCTTTCTGAAGTGCTGTTGACGTATTTGTGTAGAGTTGGATATGCTGGTGTTAATACCAATATTTGGCACTAGCACCACACACATTCCCAGTGGACACACATGAAGTTTTTTCACTGCAGTGGGTGCATTTGTGTAGAGTTGGATATGCTGGTGCTAAAACTAATATTTGGCACTAGCACCACACACATTCCCAGTGGACACACATGAAGTTTCTGAAGTGCTGTGGGCGTATTCGTGTAGTGTTGGATATGCTGGTGCTAATACTAATATTTTGCACAAGCACCCCGCACATTCCCAGTGGACACACATGAAGTTTCTGAAGTACTGCGGGCGTATTCGTGTAGTGTAGAATATACAGGTTTTAATACCAATATTTGGCAATAGCACACCGCACATTCCCAGTGGACACACATGAAGTTTCTGAAAAGCTGTGGGCGTATTTGTGTAGTGTTGGATATGCTGGTGCTAATACCAATATTTGGCTCTAGCACCACGCACATTCCCAGTGGACACACATGAAGTTTCTGAAGTTCTGTTGGCGTATTTGTGTAGTGTTGGATATGCTGGTGCAAATACCAATATTTGGCACTAGCACCACGCACATTCCCAGTGGACACACATGAAGTTTCTTAAAAGCTGTGGGCGTATTTGTGTAGTGTTGGATATGCTGGTGATAATACCAATATTTGGCACTAGCACCACGCACATTCCCAGTGGACACACATGAAGTTTCTGAAGTGCTGTGGGCGTATTTGTGTAGTGTTGTATATGATGGTGCTAATACCAATATTCGGCACTAGCACCACGCACATTCCTAGTGGACACACATGAAGTTTCTGAAGTGCTGTGGGCGTATTTGTGTAGTGTTGGATATGCTGGTGCTAATACCAATATTTGGCACTAGCACCACGCACATTCTGAATGGACACACATTAAGTTTCTGAAGGGCTGTGGGTGCATTTGTGTAGTGTTAGATTTGCTGGTGCTAAAAAGAATATTTCGCACTAGCACCACACACATTCTCAGTGGACACACATGAAGTTTCTTAAGTGCTGTGGGCGTATTCGTGTAGTGATGGATATGCTGGTGCTAATACTAATATTTTTTGCTAGCACCATGCACATTCCCAGTGGACACACATGAAGTTTCTGAAGTGCTGTGGGCGTATTTGTGTAGTGTTGGATATGCTGGTGATAATACCAATATTAGCTACTAGCACCACACACATTCCCAGTTGACACACATGAAGTTTCTGAAGTGCTGTGGGCGTATTTGTGTAGTGTTGGATATGCTGGTGCTAATACCAATATTTGGCACTAGCACCACGCACATTCCCAGTGGACACACATGAAGTTTCTCAAGTGCTGTGGGCGTATTTGTGTAGTGTTGGATATGCTGGTGCTAATACAAATATTCGGCACTAGCACCACGCACATTCCCAGTGGAAACACATGAAGTTTGTGAAGTGCTGTGGGCGTATTTGTGTAGTGTTGGATATGCTGGTGCTAATACCAATATTTGGCACTAGCACCACACATATTCCCAGTGGACACACATGAAGTTTGTGAAGTGCTGTGGGCGTATTTGTGTAGTGTTGGATATGCTTGTGCTAATACCAATATTTGGCACTAGCACCACGCACATTCCAAGTAGACACACATGAAGTTCCTGAAGTACTGTGGGCGTATTTGTGTAGTGTTGGATATGCTGGTGTTAATACCAATATTTGGCACTAGCACCACGCACATTCCCAGTGGACACACATGAAGTTTCTGAAATGCTGTGGGCGTATTTGTGTAGTGTTGGATATGCTGGTGCTAATACCAATATTTGGCACTAGCACCACGCAAATTCCCAGTGTAAACACATGACCTTTCTGAAGTGCTGTTGACGTATTTGTGTAGAGTTGGATATGCAGGTGTTAATACCAATATTTGGCACTAGCACCACACACATTCCCAGTGGACACACATGAAGTTTCTGAAGTGCAGTGGGCATATTTGTGTAGTGTTGGATATGCTGGTGCTAATACCAATATTCGGCACTAGCACCACGCACATTCCTAGTGGACACACATGAAGTTTCTGAAGTGCTGTGGGCGTATTTGTGTAGTGTTGGATATGCTGGTGCTAATACCAATATTTGGCACTAGCACCACGCACATTCTGAATGGACACACATTAAGTTTCTGAAGGGCTGTGGGTGCATTTGTGTAGTGTTAGATTTGCTGGTGCTAAAAAGAATATTTCGCACTAGCACCACACACATTCTCAGTGGACACACATGAAGTTTCTTAAGTGCTGTGGGCGTATTCGTGTAGTGATGGATATGCTGGTGCTAATACTAATATTTTTTGCTAGCACCATGCACATTCCCAGTGGACACACATGAAGTTTCTGAAGTGCTGTGGGCGTATTTGTGTAGTGTTGGATATGCTGGTGATAATACCAATATTAGCTACTAGCACCACACACATTCCCAGTTGACACACATGAAGTTTCTGAAGTGCTGTGGGCGTATTTGTGTAGTGTTGGATATGCTGGTGCTAATACCAATATTTGGCACTAGCACCACGCACATTCCCAGTGGACACACATGAAGTTTCTCAAGTGCTGTGGGCGTATTTGTGTAGTGTTGGATATGCTGGTGCTAATACCAATATTCGGCACTAGCACCACGCACATTCCCAGTGGAAACACATGAAGTTTGTGAAGTGCTGTGGGCGTATTTGTGTAGTGTTGGATATGCTGGTGCTAATACCAATATTTGGCACTAGCACCACACATATTCCCAGTGGACACACATGAAGTTTGTGAAGTGCTGTGGGCGTATTTGTGTAGTGTTGGATATGCTTGTGCTAATACCAATATTTGGCACTAGCACCACGCACATTCCAAGTAGACACACATGAAGTTCCTGAAGTACTGTGGGCGTATTTGTGTAGTGTTGGATATGCTGGTGTTAATACCAATATTTGGCACTAGCACCACGCACATTCCCAGTGGACACACATGAAGTTTCTGAAATGCTGTGGGCGTATTTGTGTAGTGTTGGATATGCTGGTGCTAATACCAATATTTGGCACTAGCACCACGCAAATTCCCAGTGTAAACACATGACCTTTCTGAAGTGCTGTTGACGTATTTGTGTAGAGTTGGATATGCAGGTGTTAATACCAATATTTGGCACTAGCACCACACACATTCCCAGTGGACACACATGAAGTTTCTGAAGTGCAGTGGGCATATTTGTGTAGTGTTGGATATGCTGGTGCTAATACCAATATTTGGCACTAGCACCACGCACATTCCCAGTGGACACACATGAAGTTTCTGAAGTGCTGTGGGCATATTTGTGTAGTGTTGGATATGCTGGTACTAATACCGATATTTCACACTACCAACACGCACATACCCAGTGGAAACACATGAAGTTTCTGAAGTGCTGTGGGCGTATTTGTGTAGTGTTGGATTAGCTGGTGCTAATACCGATATTTCACAATACCACCACGCACATTCCCAGTGGACACACATAAGGTTTCTTAAGAGCTGTGGGCGTATTCGTGTATTGTTGGATATGCTGGTACTAATACCAATATTTGGCACTAGCACCACGCACATTCCCAGTGGACACACATGAAGTTTGTGAAGTGCTGTGGGCGTATTTATGTAGTGTTGGATATGCTGGTGCTAATACCAATATTTGGCACTAGCACCATGCACATTCCCAGTGGACACACATGAAGTTTCTAAACTGCTGCGGGCGTATTTGTGTAGTGTTGGATATGCTGGTGCTAATACCGATATTTCACACTACCACCACGCACATACCCAGTGAAAACACATGAAGTTTCTGAAGTGCTGTGGGCGTATTTGTGTAGTGTTGGATTAGCTGGTGCTAATACCGATATTTCACACTACCACCACGCACATTCCCAGTGGACACACATGAGGTTTCTTAAGAGCTGTAGGCGTATTCGTGTAGTGTTTGATATGCTGGTGCTAATACCAATATTTGGCACTACCACAACGCACATTCCCAGTGGACACACATGAAGTTTCTGAAGTGCTGTGGGCATATTTGTGTAGTGTTGGATATGCTGGTACTAATACCGATATTTCACACTACCAACACGCACAAACCCAGTGGAAACACATGAAGTTTCTGAAGTGCTGTGGGCGTATTCGTGTAGTGTTGGATATGCTGGTGCTAATACCAATAATTGACACTAGCACAACGCACATTCCAAGTGGACACACATGAAGTTTCTAAACTGCTGTGGGCGTATTTGTGTAGTGTTGGTTATGTTGGTGCTAATACCAATATTTGGCACTAGCACCACGCACATTCCCAGTGGAAACACATGAAGTTTGTGAAGTGCTGTGGGCGTAAATGTGTAGTGTTGGATATGCTTGTGCTAATACCGATATTTCACACTACCACCACGACACATTCCCAGTGGACACACATGAGGTTTCTTAAGAGCTGTAGGCGTATTCGTGTATTGTTGGATATGCAGGTGCTAATACCAATATTTGACACTAGCACAACGCACATTCCCAGTGGACACACATGAAGTTTCTAAACTGCTGTGGGCGTATTTGTGTAGTGTTGGATATGCTGGTGCTAATACCAATATTTGGCACTAGCACCACGCACATTCCCAGTGGAAACACATGAAGTTTGTGAAGTGCTGTGGGCGTATTTGTGTAGTGTTGGATATGCTGGTGCTAATACCAATATTTGGCACTAGCACCATGTACATTCCCAGTGGACACACATGAAGTTTCTGAAGTGCTGTGGGCGTATTTGTGTAGTGTTGGATATGCTGGTGCTAATACCAATATTTCACACTACCACCACGCACATTCCCAGTGGAAACACATGAAGTTTCTAAACTGCTGTGGGCGTATTTGTGTAGTGTTGGATATGCTTGTGCTAATACCAATATTTGGCACTAGCACCACGCACATTCCAAGTGGACACTCATGAAGTTTGTGAAGTGCTGTGGGCGTATTTGTGTAGTGTTGGATATGCTTGTGCTAATACCAATATTTGGCACTACCACCACGCACATTCCCAGGGGAAACACATGAAGTTTCTTAACTACTGTGGGCGTATTTGTGTAATGTTGGATATGCTGGTGCTAATACCAATATTTGGCACTAGCACCACGCACATTCCCAGTGGACACACATGACCTTTCTAAAGTTCTGTGGGCGTATTTTTGTAGTGTTGGATATGCTGGTGCTAATACTAATATTTGGCACTAGCACCACGCACATTCCCAGTGGACACACATGAAGTTTCTTAACTACTGTGGGCGTATTTGTGTAGTGTTGGATATGCTGGTGCTAATACCAATATTTGGCACTAGCACCACGCACATTCCCAGTGGAAACACATGAAGTTTGTGAAGTGCTGTGGGCGTAATTGTGTAGTGTTGGATATGCTTGTGCTAATACCGATATTTCACACTACCACCACGCACATTCCCAGTGGACACACATGAGGTTTCTTAAGAGCTGTAGGCGTATTCGTGTATTGTTGGACATGCAGGTGCTAATACCAATATTTGACACTAGCACAACGCACATTCCCAGTGGACACACATGAAGTTTCTAAACTGCTGTGGGTGTATTTGTGTAGTGTTGGATATGCTGGTGCTAATACCAATATTTGGCACTAGCACCACGCACATTCCCAGTGGACACACATGAAGTTTCTGAAGTGCTGTGGGCATATTTGTGTAGTGTTGGATATGCTGGTACTAATACCGATATTTCACACTACCAACACGCACATACCCAGTGGAAACACATGAAGTTTCTGAAGTGCTGTGGGCGTATTTGTGTAGTGTTGGATTAGCTGGTGCTAATACCGATATTTCACAATACCACCACGCACATACCCAGTGAAAACACATGAAGTTTCTGAAGTGCTGTGGGCGTATTTGTGTAGTGTTGGATTAGCTGGTGCTAATACCGATATTTCACACTACCACCACGCACATTCCCAGTGGACACACATGAGGTTTCTTAAGAGCTGTAGGCGTATTCGTGTAGTGTTTGATATGCTGGTGCTAATACCAATATTTGGCACTACCACAACGCACATTCCCAGTGGACACACATGAAGTTTCTGAAGTGCTGTGGGCATATTTGTGTAGTGTTGGATATGCTGGTACTAATACCGATATTTCACACTACCAACACGCACAAACCCAGTGGAAACACATGAAGTTTCTGAAGTGCTGTGGGCGTATTCGTGTAGTGTTGGATATGCTGGTGCTAATACCAATAATTGACACTAGCACAACGCACATTCCAAGTGGACACACATGAAGTTTCTAAACTGCTGTGGGCGTATTTGTGTAGTGTTGGTTATGTTGGTGCTAATACCAATATTTGGCACTAGCACCACGCACATTCCCAGTGGAAACACATGAAGTTTGTGAAGTGCTGTGGGCGTAAATGTGTAGTGTTGGATATGCTTGTGCTAATACCGATATTTCACACTACCACCACGACACATTCCCAGTGGACACACATGAGGTTTCTTAAGAGCTGTAGGCGTATTCGTGTATTGTTGGATATGCAGGTGCTAATACCAATATTTGACACTAGCACAACGCACATTCCCAGTGGACACACATGAAGTTTCTAAACTGCTGTGGGCGTATTTGTGTAGTGTTGGATATGCTGGTGCTAATACCAATATTTGGCACTAGCACCACGCACATTCCCAGTGGAAACACATGAAGTTTGTGAAGTGCTGTGGGCGTATTTGTGTAGTGTTGGATATGCTGGTGCTAATACCAATATTTGGCACTAGCACCATGTACATTCCCAGTGGACACACATGAAGTTTCTGAAGTGCTGTGGGCGTATTTGTGTAGTGTTGGATATGCTGGTGCTAATACCAATATTTCACACTACCACCACGCACATTCCCAGTGGAAACACATGAAGTTTCTAAACTGCTGTGGGCGTATTTGTGTAGTGTTGGATATGCTTGTGCTAATACCAATATTTGGCACTAGCACCACGCACATTCCAAGTGGACACTCATGAAGTTTGTGAAGTGCTGTGGGCGTATTTGTGTAGTGTTGGATATGCTTGTGCTAATACCAATATTTGGCACTACCACCACGCACATTCCCAGGGGAAACACATGAAGTTTCTTAACTACTGTGGGCGTATTTGTGTAATGTTGGATATGCTGGTGCTAATACCAATATTTGGCACTAGCACCACGCACATTCCCAGTGGACACACATGACCTTTCTAAAATTCTGTGGGCGTATTTTTGTAGTGTTGGATATGCTGGTGCTAATACTAATATTTGGCACTAGCACCACGCACATTCCCAGTGGACACACATGAAGTTTCTTAACTACTGTGGGCGTATTTGTGTAGTGTTGGATATGCTGGTGCTAATACCAATATTTGGCACTAGCACCACGCACATTCCCAGTGGAAACACATGAAGTTTGTGAAGTGCTGTGGGCGTAATTGTGTAGTGTTGGATATGCTTGTGCTAATACCGATATTTCACACTACCACCACGCACATTCCCAGTGGACACACATGAGGTTTCTTAAGAGCTGTAGGCGTATTCGTGTATTGTTGGACATGCAGGTGCTAATACCAATATTTGACACTAGCACAACGCACATTCCCAGTGGACACACATGAAGTTTCTAAACTGCTGTGGGTGTATTTGTGTAGTGTTGGATATGCTGGTGCTAATACCAATATTTGGCACTAGCACCACGCACATTCCCAGTGGACACACATGAAGTTTCTGAAGTGCTGTGGGCATATTTGTGTAGTGTTGGATATGCTGGTACTAATACCGATATTTCACACTACCAACACGCACATACCCAGTGGAAACACATGAAGTTTCTGAAGTGCTGTGGGCGTATTTGTGTAGTGTTGGATTAGCTGGTGCTAATACCGATATTTCACAATACCACCACGCACATTCCCAGTGGACACACATAAGGTTTCTTAAGAGCTGTGGGCGTATTCGTGTATTGTTGGATATGCTGGTACTAATACCAATATTTGGCACTAGCACCACGCACATTCCCAGTGGACACACATGAAGTTTGTGAAGTGCTGTGGGCGTATTTATGTAGTGTTGGATATGCTGGTGCTAATACCAATATTTGGCACTAGCACCATGCACATTCCCAGTGGACACACATGAAGTTTCTAAACTGCTGCGGGCGTATTTGTGTAGTGTTGGATATGCTGGTGCTAATACCGATATTTCACACTACCACCACGCACATACCCAGTGAAAACACATGAAGTTTCTGAAGTGCTGTGGGCGTATTTGTGTAGTGTTGGATTAGCTGGTGCTAATACCGATATTTCACACTACCACCACGCACATTCCCAGTGGACACACATGAGGTTTCTTAAGAGCTGTAGGCGTATTCGTGTAGTGTTTGATATGCTGGTGCTAATACCAATATTTGGCACTACCACCACGCACATTCCCAGTGGAAACACATGAAGTTTGTGAAGTGCTGTGGGCGTAAATGTGTAGTGTTGGATATGCTTGTGCTAATACCGATATTTCACACTACCACCACGACACATTCCCAGTGGACACACATGAGGTTTCTTAAGAGCTGTAGGCGTATTCGTGTATTGTTGGATATGCAGGTGCTAATACCAATATTTGACACTAGCACAACGCACATTCCCAGTGGACACACATGAAGTTTCTAAACTGCTGTGGGCGTATTTGTGTAGTGTTGGATATGCTGGTGCTAATACCAATATTTGGCACTAGCACCACGCACATTCCCAGTGGAAACACATGAAGTTTGTGAAGTGCTGTGGGCGTATTTGTGTAGTGTTGGATATGCTGGTGCTAATACCAATATTTGGCACTAGCACCACACATATTCCCAGTGGACACACATGAAGTTTGTGAAGTGCTGTGGGCGTATTTGTGTAGTGTTGGATATGCTTGTGCTAATACCAATATTTGGCACTAGCACCACGCACATTCCAAGTAGACACACATGAAGTTCCTGAAGTACTGTGGGCGTATTTGTGTAGTGTTGGATATGCTGGTGCTAATACCAATATTTGGCACTAGCACCACGCACATTCCCAGTGGACACACATGAAGTTTCTGAAATGCTGTGGGCGTATTTGTGTAGTGTTGGATATGCTGGTGCTAATACCAATATTTGGCACTAGCACCACGCAAATTCCCAGTGTAAACACATGACCTTTCTGAAGTGCTGTTGACGTATTTGTGTAGAGTTGGATATGCTGGTGTTAATACCAATATTTGGCACTAGCACCACACACATTCCCAGTGGACACACATGAAGTTTCTGAAGTGCAGTGGGCATATTTGTGTAGTGTTGGATATGCTGGTGCTAATACCAATATTTGGCACTAGCACCACGCACATTCCCAGTGCACACACATGAAGTTTCTGAAGTGCTGTGGGCGTATTTGTGTAGTGTTGGATATGCTGGTGCTAATACCAATATTTGGCACTAGCACCACGCACATTCCCAGTGGACACACATGACCTTTCTGAAGTGCTGTGGGCGTATTTGTGTAGTGTTGGATATGCTGGTGCTAATACCAATATTTGGCACTAGCACCACGCACATTCCCAGTGGACACACATGACCTTTTTAAAGTGCTGTGGGCGTATTTGTGTAGTGTTGGATATGCTGGTGCTAATACCAATATTTGGCACTAGCACCACGCACATTCCCAGTGGACACACATGAACTTTCTCAACTACTGTGGGCGTATTTGTGTAGTGTTGTATATGATGGTGCTAACACCAATATTTGGCACTAGCACCACGCACATTCCCAGAGGACACACATGACCTTTCTGAAGTGCTGTGGGCGTATTTGTGTAGTGTTGGATATGCTGGTGCTAATACCAATATTTGGCACTAGCACCACGCACATTCCCAGTAGACACACATGACCTTTCTTAAGTGCTGTGGGTGTATTTGTGTAGTGTTGGATATGCTGGTGCTAATACCAATATTTAGCACTAGCACCATGCACATTCCCAGTGGACACACATGACCTTTCTGAAGTGCTGTGGGCGTATTTGTGTAGTGTTGGATATGCTGGTGCTAATACCAATATTTGGCACTAGCACCACGCACATTCCCAGTGGACACACATGAAGTTTCTTAACTACTGTGGGCGTATTTGTGTAATGTTGGATATGCTGGTGCTAATACCAACATTTGGCACTAGCACCACGCACATTCCCAGTGGACACACATGACCTTTCTGAAGTGCTGTGGGCGTATTTGTGTAGTGTTGGATATGCTGGTGCTAATACCAATATTTGGCACTAGCACCACGCACATTCCCAGTGGACACACATGAAGTTTCTGAAGTGCTGTGGGCGTATTTGTGTAGTGTTGGATATGCTGGTGCTAATACCAATATTTGGCACTAGCACCACGCAAATTCCCAGTGGAAACACATGACCTTTCTGAAGTGCTGTTGACGTATTTGTGTAGAGTTGGATATGCTGGTGTTAATACCAATATTTGGCACTAGCACCACACACATTCCCAGTGGACACACATGAAGTTTTTTCACTGCAGTGGGTGCATTTGTGTAGAGTTGGATATGCTGGTGCTAAAACTAATATTTGGCACTAGCACCACACACATTCCCAGTGGACACACATGAAGTTTCTGAAGTGCTGTGGGCGTATTCGTGTAGTGTTGGATATGCTGGTGCTAATACTAATATTTTGCACAAGCACCCCGCACATTCCCAGTGGACACACATGAAGTTTCTGAAGTACTGCGGGCGTATTCGTGTAGTGTAGAATATACAGGTTTTAATACCAATATTTGGCAATAGCACACCGCACATTCCCAGTGGACACACATGAAGTTTCTGAAAAGCTGTGGGCGTATTTGTGTAGTGTTGGATATGCTGGTGCTAATACCAATATTTGGCACTAGCACCACGCACATTCCCAGTGGACACACATGAAGTTTCTGAAGTTCTGTTGGCGTATTTGTGTAGTGTTGGATATGCTGGTGCAAATACCAATATTTGGCACTAGCACCACGCACATTCCCAGTGGACACACATGAAGTTTCTTAAAAGCTGTGGGCGTATTTGTGTAGTGTTGGATATGCTGGTGCTAATACCAATATTTGGCACTAGCACCACGCACATTCCCAGTGGACACACATGAAGTTTCTGAAGTGCTGTGGGCGTATTTGTGTAGTGTTGGATATGCTGGTGCTAATACCAATATTTGGCACTAGCACCACGCACATTCCCAGTGGACACACATGACCTTTCTGAAGTGCTGTGGGCGTATTTGTGTAGTGTTGGATATGCTGGTGCTAATACCAATATTTGGCACTAGCACCACGCACATTCCCAGTGGACACACATGACCTTTTTAAAGTGCTGTGGGCGTATTTGTGTAGTGTTGGATATGCTGGTGCTAATACCAATATTTGGCACTAGCACCACGCACATTCTCAGTGGACACACATGAACTTTCTCAACTACTGTGGGCGTATTTGTGTAGTGTTGTATATGATGGTGCTAACACCAATATTTGGCACTAGCACCACGCACATTCCCAGAGGACACACATGACCTTTCTGAAGTGCTGTGGGCGTATTTGTGTAGTGTTGGATATGCTGGTGCTAATACCAATATTTGGCACTAGCACCACGCACATTCCCAGTAGACACACATGACCTTTCTTAAGTGCTGTGGGTGTATTTGTGTAGTGTTGGATATGCTGGTGCTAATACCAATATTTAGCACTAGCACCATGCACATTCCCAGTGGACACACATGACCTTTCTGAAGTGCTGTGGGCGTATTTGTGTAGTGTTGGATATGCTGGTGCTAATACCAATATTTGGCACTAGCACCACGCACATTCCCAGTGGACACACATGAAGTTTCTTAACTACTGTGGGCGTATTTGTGTAATGTTGGATATGCTGGTGCTAATACCAACATTTGGCACTAACACCACGCACATTCCCAGTGGACACACATGACCTTTCTGAAGTGCTGTGGGCGTATTTGTGTAGTGTTGGATATGCTGGTGCTAATACCAATATTTGGCACTAGCACCACGCACATTCCCAGCGGACACACATGAAGTTTCTGAAGTGCTGTGGGCGTATTTGTGTAGTGTTGGATATGCTGGTGCTAATACCAATATTTGGCACTAGCACCACGCAAATTCCCAGTGGAAACACATGACCTTTCTGAAGTGCTGTTGACGTATTTGTGTAGAGTTGGATATGCTGGTGTTAATACCAATATTTGGCACTAGCACCACACACATTCCCAGTGGACACACATGAAGTTTTTTCACTGCAGTGGGTGCATTTGTGTAGAGTTGGATATGCTGGTGCTAAAACTAATATTTGGCACTAGCACCACACACATTCCCAGTGGACACACATGAAGTTTCTGAAGTGCTGTGGGCGTATTCATGTAGTGTTGGATATGCTGGTGCTAATACTAATATTTTGCACAAGCACCCCGCACATTCCCAGTGGACACACATGAAGTTTCTGAAGTACTGCGGGCGTATTCGTGTAGTGTAGAATATACAGGTTTTAATACCAATATTTGGCAATAGCACACCGCACATTCCCAGTGGACACACATGAAGTTTCTGAAAAGCTGTGGGCGTATTTGTGTAGTGTTGGATATGCTGGTGCTAATACCAATATTTGGCACTAGCACCACGCACATTCCCAGTGGACACACATGAAGTTTCTGAAGTTCTGTTGGCGTATTTGTGTAGTGTTGGATATGCTGGTGCAAATACCAATATTTGGCACTAGCACCACGCACATTCCCAGTGGACACACATGAAGTTTCTTAAAAGCTGTGGGCGTATTTGTGTAGTGTTGGATATGCTGGTGCTAATACCAATATTTGGCACTAGCACCACGCACATTCCCAGTGGACACACATGAAGTTTCTGAAGTGCTGTGGGCGTATTTGTGTAGTGTTGTATATGATGGTGCTAATACCAATATTCGGCACTAGCACCACGCACATTCCTAGTGGACACACATGAAGTTTCTGAAGTGCTGTGGGCGTATTTGTGTAGTGTTGGATATGCTGGTGCTAATACCAATATTTGGCACTAGCACCACGCACATTCTGAATGGACACACATTAAGTTTCTGAAGGGCTGTGGGTGCATTTGTGTAGTGTTAGATTTGCTGGTGCTAAAAAGAATATTTCGCACTAGCACCACACACATTCTCAGTGGACACACATGAAGTTTCTTAAGTGCTGTGGGCGTATTCGTGTAGTGATGGATATGCTGGTGCTAATACTAATATTTTTTGCTAGCACCATGCACATTCCCAGTGGACACACATGAAGTTTCTTAAGTGCTGTGGGCGTATTTGTGTAGTGTTGGATATGCTGGTGATAATACCAATATTAGCTACTAGCACCACACACATTCCCAGTTGACACACATGAAGTTTCTGAAGTGCTGTGGGCGTATTTGTGTAGTGTTGGATATGCTGGTGCTAATACCAATATTTGGCACTAGCACCACGCACATTCCCAGTGGACACACATGAAGTTTCTCAAGTGCTGTGGGCGTATTTGTGTAGTGTTGGATATGCTGGTGCTAATACCAATATTCGGCACTAGCACCACGCACATTCCCAGTGGAAACACATGAAGTTTGTGAAGTGCTGTGGGCGTATTTGTGTAGTGTTGGATATGCTGGTGCTAATACCAATATTTGGCACTAGCACCACACATATTCCCAGTGGACACACATGAAGTTTGTGAAGTGCTGTGGGCGTATTTGTGTAGTGTTGGATATGCTTGTGCTAATACCAATATTTGGCACTAGCACCACGTACATTCCAAGTAGACACACATGAAGTTCCTGAAGTACTGTGGGCGTATTTGTGTAGTGTTGGATATGCTGGTGTTAATACCAATATTTGGCACTAGCACCACGCACATTCCCAGTGGACACACATGAAGTTTCTGAAATGCTGTGGGCGTATTTGTGTAGTGTTGGATATGCTGGTGCTAATACCAATATTTGGCACTAGCACCACGCAAATTCCCAGTGTAAACACATGACCTTTCTGAAGTGCTGTTGACGTATTTGTGTAGAGTTGGATATGCAGGTGTTAATACCAATATTTGGCACTAGCACCACACACATTCCCAGTGGACACACATGAAGTTTCTGAAGTGCAGTGGGCATATTTGTGTAGTGTTGGATATGCTGGTGCTAATACCAATATTTGGCACTAGCACCATGCACATTCCCAGTGCACACACATGAAGTTTCTGAAGTGCTGTGGGCGTATTTGTGTAGTGTTGGATATGCTGGTGCTAATACCAATATTTGGCACTAGCACCACGCACATTCCCAGTGGACACACATGACCTTTCTGAAGTGCTGTGGGCGTATTTGTGTAGTGTTGGATATGCTGGTGCTAATACCAATATTTGGCACTAGCACCACGCACATTCCCAGTGGACACACATGACCTTTTTAAAGTGCTGTGGGCGTATTTGTGTAGTGTTGGATATGCTGGTGCTAATACCAATATTTGGCACTAGCACCACGCACATTCCCAGTGGACACACATGAACTTTCTCAACTACTGTGGGCGTATTTGTGTAGTGTTGTATATGATGGTGCTAACACCAATATTTGGCACTAGCACCACGCACATTCCCAGAGGACACACATGACCTTTCTGAAGTGCTGTGGGCGTATTTGTGTAGTGTTGGATATGCTGGTGCTAATACCAATATTTGGCACTAGCACCACGCACATTCCCAGTAGACACACATGACCTTTCTTAAGTGCTGTGGGTGTATTTGTGTAGTGTTGGATATGCTGGTGCTAATACCAATATTTAGCACTAGCACCATGCACATTCCCAGTGGACACACATGACCTTTCTGAAGTGCTGTGGGCGTATTTGTGTAGTGTTGGATATGCTGCTGCTAATACCAATATTTGGCACTAGCACCACGCACATTCCCAGTGGACACACATGAAGTTTCTTAACTACTGTGGGCGTATTTGTGTAATGTTGGATATGCTGGTGCTAATACCAATATTTGGCACTAACACCACGCACATTCCCAGTGGACACACATGACCTTTCTGAAGTGCTGTGGGCGTATTTGTGTAGTGTTGGATATGCTGGTGCTAATACCAATATTTGGCACTAGCACCACGCACATTCCCAGTGGACACACATGAAGTTTCTGAAGTGCTGTGGGCGTATTTGTGTAGTGTTGGATATGCTGGTGCTAATACCAATATTTGGCACTAGCACCACGCAAATTCCCAGTGGAAACACATGACCTTTCTGAAGTGCTGTTGACGTATTTGTGTAGAGTTGGATATGCTGGTGTTAATACCAATATTTGGCACTAGCACCACACACATTCCCAGTGGACACACATGAAGTTTTTTCACTGCAGTGGGTGCATTTGTGTAGAGTTGGATATGCTGGTGCTAAAACTAATATTTGGCACTAGCACCACACACATTCCCAGTGGACACACATGAAGTTTCTGAAGTGCTGTGGGCGTATTCGTGTAGTGTTGGATATGCTGGTGCTAATACTAATATTTTGCACAAGCACCCCGCACATTCCCAGTGGACACACATGAAGTTTCTGAAGTACTGCGGGCGTATTCGTGTAGTGTAGAATATACAGGTTTTAATACCAATATTTGGCAATAGCACACCGCACATTCCCAGTGGACACACATGAAGTTTCTGAAAAGCTGTGGGCGTATTTGTGTAGTGTTGGATATGCTGGTGCTAATACCAATATTTGGCACTAGCACCACGCACATTCCCAGTGGACACACATGAAGTTTCTGAAGTTCTGTTGGCGTATTTGTGTAGTGTTGGATATGCTGGTGCAAATACCAATATTTGGCACTAGCACCACGCACATTCCCAGTGGACACACATGAAGTTTCTTAAAAGCTGTGGGCGTATTTGTGTAGTGTTGGATATGCTGGTGCTAATACCAATATTTGGCACTAGCACCACGCACATTCCCAGTGGACACACATGAAGTTTCTGAAGTGCTGTGGGCGTATTTGTGTAGTGTTGTATATGATGGTGCTAATACCAATATTCGGCACTAGCACCACGCACATTCCTAGTGGACACACATGAAGTTTCTGAAGTGCTGTGGGCGTATTTGTGTAGTGTTGGATATGCTGGTGCTAATACCAATATTTGGCACTAGCACCACGCACATTCTCAGTAGACACACATGACCTTTCTTAAGTGCTGTGGGTGTATTTGTGTAGTGTTGGATATGCTGGTGCTAATACCAATATTTGGCACTAGCACCACGCAAATTCCCAGTGTAAACACATGACCTTTCTGAAGTGCTGTTGACGTATTTGTGTAGAGTTGGATATGCAGGTGTTAATACCAATATTTGGCACTAGCACCACACACATTCCCAGTGGACACACATGAAGTTTCTGAAGTGCAGTGGGCATATTTGTGTAGTGTTGGATATGCTGGTGCTAATACCAATATTTGGCACTAGCACCATGCACATTCCCAGTGGACACACATGACCTTTCTGAAGTGCTGTGGGCGTATTTGTGTAGTGTTGGATATGCTGCTGCTAATACCAATATTTGGCACTAGCACCACGCACATTCCCAGTGGACACACATGAAGTTTCTTAACTACTGTGGGCGTATTTGTGTAATGTTGGATATGCTGGTGCTAATACCAATATTTGGCACTAACACCACGCACATTCCCAGTGGACACACATGACCTTTCTGAAGTGCTGTGGGCGTATTTGTGTAGTGTTGGATATGCTGGTGCTAATACCAATATTTGGCACTAGCACCACGCACATTCCCAGTGGACACACATGAAGTTTCTGAAGTGCTGTGGGCGTATTTGTGTAGTGTTGGATATGCTGGTGCTAATACCAATATTTGGCACTAGCACCACGCAAATTCCCAGTGGAAACACATGACCTTTCTGAAGTGCTGTTGACGTATTTGTGTAGAGTTGGATATGCTGGTGTTAATACCAATATTTGGCACTAGCACCACACACATTCCCAGTGGACACACATGAAGTTTTTTCACTGCAGTGGGTGCATTTGTGTAGAGTTGGATATGCTGGTGCTAAAACTAATATTTGGCACTAGCACCACACACATTCCCAGTGGACACACATGAAGTTTCTGAAGTGCTGTGGGCGTATTCGTGTAGTGTTGGATATGCTGGTGCTAATACTAATATTTTGCACAAGCACCCCGCACATTCCCAGTGGACACACATGAAGTTTCTGAAGTACTGCGGGCGTATTCGTGTAGTGTAGAATATACAGGTTTTAATACCAATATTTGGCAATAGCACACCGCACATTCCCAGTGGACACACATGAAGTTTCTGAAAAGCTGTGGGCGTATTTGTGTAGTGTTGGATATGCTGGTGCTAATACCAATATTTGGCACTAGCACCACGCACATTCCCAGTGGACACACATGAAGTTTCTGAAGTTCTGTTGGCGTATTTGTGTAGTGTTGGATATGCTGGTGCAAATACCAATATTTGGCACTAGCACCACGCACATTCCCAGTGGACACACATGAAGTTTCTTAAAAGCTGTGGGCGTATTTGTGTAGTGTTGGATATGCTGGTGCTAATACCAATATTTGGCACTAGCACCACGCACATTCCCAGTGGACACACATGAAGTTTCTGAAGTGCTGTGGGCGTATTTGTGTAGTGTTGTATATGATGGTGCTAATACCAATATTCGGCACTAGCACCACGCACATTCCTAGTGGACACACATGAAGTTTCTGAAGTGCTGTGGGCGTATTTGTGTAGTGTTGGATATGCTGGTGCTAATACAAATATTTGGCACTAGCACCACGCACATTCCCAGTTGACACACATGAAGTTTCTGAAGTGCTGTGGGCGTATTTGTGTAGTGTTGGATATGCTGGTGCTAATACCAATATTTGGCACTAGCACCACGCACATTCCCAGTGGACACACATGAAGTTTCTGAAGTGCTGTGGGCGTATTTGTGTAGTGTTGGATATGCTGGTGCTAATACCAATATTTGGCACTAGCACCACGCAAATTCCCAGTGGAAACACATGACCTTTCTGAAGTGCTGTTGACGTATTTGTGTAGAGTTGGATATGCTGGTGTTAATACCAATATTTGGCACTAGCACCACACACATTCCCAGTGGACACACATGAAGTTTTTTCACTGCAGTGGGTGCATTTGTGTAGAGTTGGATATGCTGGTGCTAAAACTAATATTTGGCACTAGCACCACACACATTCCCAGTGGACACACATGAAGTTTCTGAAGTGCTGTGGGCGTATTCGTGTAGTGTTGGATATGCTGGTGCTAATACTAATATTTTGCACAAGCACCCCGCACATTCCCAGTGGACACACATGAAGTTTCTGAAGTACTGCGGGCGTATTCGTGTAGTGTAGAATATACAGGTTTTAATACCAATATTTGGCAATAGCACACCGCACATTCCCAGTGGACACACATGAAGTTTCTGAAAAGCTGTGGGCGTATTTGTGTAGTGTTGGATATGCTGGTGCTAATACCAATATTTGGCACTAGCACCACGCACATTCCCAGTGGACACACATGAAGTTTCTGAAGTTCTGTTGGCGTATTTGTGTAGTGTTGGATATGCTGGTGCAAATACCAATATTTGGCACTAGCACCACGCACATTCCCAGTGGACACACATGAAGTTTCTTAAAAGCTGTGGGCGTATTTGTGTAGTGTTGGATATGCTGGTGCTAATACCAATATTTGGCACTAGCACCACGCACATTCCCAGTGGACACACATGAAGTTTCTGAAGTGCTGTGGGCGTATTTGTGTAGTGTTGTATATGATGGTGCTAATACCAATATTCGGCACTAGCACCACGCACATTCCTAGTGGACACACATGAAGTTTCTGAAGTGCTGTGGGCGTATTTGTGTAGTGTTGGATATGCTGGTGCTAATACCAATATTTGGCACTAGCACAACGCACATTCTCAGTAGACACACATGACCTTTCTTAAGTGCTGTGGGTGTATTTGTGTAGTGTTGGATATGCTGGTGCTAATACCAATATTTGGCACTAGCACCACGCAAATTCCCAGTGTAAACACATGACCTTTCTGAAGTGCTGTTGACGTATTTGTGTAGAGTTGGATATGCAGGTGTTAATACCAATATTTGGCACTAGCACCACACACATTCCCAGTGGACACACATGAAGTTTCTGAAGTGCAGTGGGCATATTTGTGTAGTGTTGGATATGCTGGTGCTAATACCAATATTTGGCACTAGCACCATGCACATTCCCAGTGCACACACATGAAGTTTCTGAAGTGCTGTGGGCGTATTTGTGTAGTGTTGGATATGCTGGTGCTAATACCAATATTTGGCACTAGCACCACTCACATTCCCAGTGGACACACATGACCTTTCTGAAGTGCTGTGGGCGTATTTGTGTAGTGTTGGATATGCTGGTGCTAATACCAATATTTGGCACTAGCACCACGCACA
The DNA here is from genome assembly GCA_963170055.1 of Halisarca cf. caerulea. Classification (NCBI taxonomy): domain Eukaryota; kingdom Metazoa; phylum Porifera; class Demospongiae; order Chondrillida; family Halisarcidae; genus Halisarca; species Halisarca cf. caerulea. The sequence continues at coordinate 87,611 of CAUJGJ010000440.1, forward strand.
TTCCCAGTGGACACACATGACCTTTTTAAAGTGCTGTGGGCGTATTTGTGTAGTGTTGGATATGCTGGTGCTAATACCAATATTTGGCACTAGCACCACGCACATTCCCAGTGGACACACATGAAGTTTCTCAACTACTGTGGGCGTATTTGTGTAGTGTTGTATATGATGGTGCTAACACCAATATTTGGCACTAGCACCACGCACATTCCCAGAGGACACACATGACCTTTCTGAAGTGCTGTGGGCGTATTTGTGTAGTGTTGGATATGCTGGTGCTAATACCAATATTTGGCACTAGCACCACGCACATACCCAGTAGACACACATGACCTTTCTTAAGTGCTGTGGGTGTATTTGTGTAGTGTTGGATATGCTGGTGCTAATACCAATATTTAGCACTAGCACCACGCACATTCCCAGTGGACACACATGACCTTTCTGAAGTGCTGTGGGCGTATTTGTGTAGTGTTGGATATGCTGCTGCTAATACCAATATTTGGCACTAGCACCACGCACATTCCCAGTGGACACACATGAAGTTTCTTAACTACTGTGGGCGTATTTGTGTAATGTTGGATATGCTGGTGCTAATACCAATATTTGGCACTAACACCACGCACATTCCCAGTGGACACACATGACCTTTCTGAAGTGCTGTGGGCGTATTTGTGTAGTGTTGGATATGCTGGTGCTAATACCAATATTTGGCACTAGCACCACACACATTCCCAGTGGACACACATGAAGTTTTTTCACTGCAGTGGGTGCATTTGTGTAGAGTTGGATATGCTGGTGCTAAAACTAATATTTGGCACTAGCACCACACACATTCCCAGTGGACACACATGAAGTTTCTGAAGTGCTGTGGGCGTATTCGTGTAGTGTTGGATATGCTGGTGCTAATACTAATATTTTGCACAAGCACCCCGCACATTCCCAGTGGACACACATGAAGTTTCTGAAGTACTGCGGGCGTATTCGTGTAGTGTAGAATATACAGGTTTTAATACCAATATTTGGCAATAGCACACCGCACATTCCCAGTGGACACACATGAAGTTTCTGAAAAGCTGTGGGCGTATTTGTGTAGTGTTGGATATGCTGGTGCTAATACCAATATTTGGCACTAGCACCACGCACATTCCCAGTGGACACACATGAATTTTCTGAAGTTCTGTTGGCGTATTTGTGTAGTGTTGGATATGCTGGTGCAAATACCAATATTTGGCACTAGCACCACGCACATTCCCAGTGGACACACATGAAGTTTCTTAAAAGCTGTGGGCGTATTTGTGTAGTGTTGGATATGCTGGTGCTAATACCAATATTTGGCACTAGCACCACGCACATTCCCAGTGGACACACATGAAGTTTCTGAAGTGCTGTGGGCGTATTTGTGTAGTGTTGTATATGATGGTGCTAATACCAATATTCGGCACTAGCACCACGCACATTCCTAGTGGACACACATGAAGTTTCTGAAGTGCTGTGGGCGTATTTGTGTAGTGTTGGATATGCTGGTGCTAATACCAATATTTGGCACTAGCACCACGCACATTCCCAGTAGACACACATGACCTTTCTTAAGTGCTGTGGGTGTATTTGTGTAGTGTTGGATATGCTGGTGCTAATACCAATATTTAGCACTAGCACCATGCACATTCCCAGTGGACACACATGACCTTTCTGAAGTGCTGTGGGCGTATTTGTGTAGTGTTGGATATGCTGGTGCTAATACCAATATTTGGCACTAGCACCACGCACATTCCCAGTGGACACACATGAAGTTTCTTAACTACTGTGGGCGTATTTGTGTAATGTTGGATATGCTGGTGCTAATACCAATATTTGGCACTAACACCACTCACATTCCCAGTGGACACACATGACCTTTCTGAAGTGCTGTGGGCGTATTTGTGTAGTGTTGGATATGCTGGTGCTAATACCAATATTTGGCACTAGCACCACGCACATTCCCAGTGGACACACATGACCTTTTTAAAGTGCTGTGGGCGTATTTGTGTAGTGTTGGATATGCTGGTGCTAATACCAATATTTGGCACTAGCACCACGCACATTCCCAGTGGACACACATGAACTTTCTCAACTACTGTGGGCGTATTTGTGTAGTGTTGTATATGATGGTGCTAACACCAATATTTGGCACTAGCACCACGCACATTCCCAGAGGACACACATGACCTTTCTGAAGTGCTGTGGGCGTATTTGTGTAGTGTTGGATATGCTGGTGCTAATACCAATATTTGGCACTAGCACCACGCACATACCCAGTAGACACACATGACCTTTCTTAAGTGCTGTGGGTGTATTTGTGTAGTGTTGGATATGCTGGTGCTAATACCAATATTTAGCACTAGCACCACGCACATTCCCAGTGGACACACATGACCTTTCTTAAGTGCTGTGGGCGTATTTGTGTAGTGTTGGATATGCTGCTGCTAATACCAATATTTGGCACTAGCACCACGCACATTCCCAGTGGACACACATGAAGTTTCTTAACTACTGTGGGCGTATTTGTGTAATGTTGGATATGCTGGTGCTAATACCAATATTTGGCACTAACACCACGCACATTCCCAGTGGACACACATGACCTTTCTGAAGTGCTGTGGGCGTATTTGTGTAGTGTTGGATATGCTGGTGCTAATACCAATATTTGGCACTAGCACCACGCACATTCCCAGTGGACACACATGAAGTTTCTGAAGTGCTGTGGGCGTATTTGTGTAGTGTTGGATATGCTGGTGCTAATACCAATATTTGGCACTAGCACCACGCAAATTCCCAGTGGAAACACATGACCTTTCTGAAGTGCTGTTGACGTATTTGTGTAGAGTTGGATATGCTGGTGTTAATACCAATATTTGGCACTAGCACCACACACATTCCCAGTGGACACACATGAAGTTTTTTCACTGCAGTGGGTGCATTTGTGTAGAGTTGGATATGCTGGTGCTAAAACTAATATTTGGCACTAGCACCACACACATTCCCAGTGGACACACATGAAGTTTCTGAAGTGCTGTGGGCGTATTCGTGTAGTGTAGAATATACAGGTTTTAATACCAATATTTGGCAATAGCACACCGCACATTCCCAGTGGACACACATGAAGTTTCTGAAAAGCTGTGGGCGTATTTGTGTAGTGTTGGATATGCTGGTGCTAATACCAATATTTGGCACTAGCACCACGCACATTCCCAGTGGACACACATGAATTTTCTGAAGTTCTGTTGGCGTATTTGTGTAGTGTTGGATATGCTGGTGCAAATACCAATATTTGGCACTAGCACCACGCACATTCCCAGTGGACACACATGAAGTTTCTTAAAAGCTGTGGGCGTATTTGTGTAGTGTTGGATATGCTGGTGCTAATACCAATATTTGGCACTAGCACCACGCACATTCCCAGTGGACACACATGAAGTTTCTGAAGTGCTGTGGGCGTATTTGTGTAGTGTTGTATATGATGGTGCTAATACCAATATTCGGCACTAGCACCACGCACATTCCTAGTGGACACACATGAAGTTTCTGAAGTGCTGTGGGCGTATTTGTGTAGTGTTGGATATGCTGGTGCTAATACCAATATTTGGCACTAGCACCACGCACATTCCCAGTAGACACACATGACCTTTCTTAAGTGCTGTGGGTGTATTTGTGTAGTGTTGGATATGCTGGTGCTAATACCAATATTTAGCACTAGCACCATGCACATTCCCAGTGGACACACATGACCTTTCTGAAGTGCTGTGGGCGTATTTGTGTAGTGTTGGATATGCTGGTGCTAATACCAATATTTGGCACTAGCACCACGCACATTCCCAGTGGACACACATGAAGTTTCTTAACTACTGTGGGCGTATTTGTGTAATGTTGGATATGCTGGTGCTAATACCAATATTTGGCACTAACACCACGCACATTCCCGGTGGACACACATGACCTTTCTGAAGTGCTGTGGGCGTATTTGTGTAGTGTTGGATATGCTGGTGCTAATACCAATATTTGGCACTAGCACCACGCACATTCCCAGTGGACACACATGAAGTTTCTGAAGTGCTGTGGGCGTATTTGTGTAGTGTTGGATATGCTGGTGCTAATACCAATATTTGGCACTAGCACCACGCACATTCCCAGTGGACACACATGAAGTTTCTGAAGTGCTGTGGGCGTATTTGTGTAGTGTTGGATATGCTGGTGCTAATACCAATATTTGGCACTAGCACCACGCACATTCCCAGTGGACACACATGAAGTTTCTGAAGTGCTGTGGGCGTATTTGTGTAGTGTTGGATATGCTGGTGCTAATACCAATATTTGGCACTAGCACCACGCAAATTCCCAGTGGAAACACATGACCTTTCTGAAGTGCTGTTGACGTATTTGTGTAGAGTTGGATATGCTGGTGTTAATACCAATATTTGGCACTAGCACCACACACATTCCCAGTGGACACACATGAAGTGTTTTCACTGCAGTGGGTGCATTTGTGAAGAGTTGGATATGCTGGTGCTAAAACTAATATTTGGCACTAGCACCACACACATTCCCAGTGGACACACATGAAGTTTCTGAAGTGCTGTGGGCGTATTCGTGTAGTGTTGGATATGCTGGTGCTAATACTAATATTTTGCACAAGCACCCCGCACATTCCCAGTGGACACACATGAAGTTTCTGAAGTACTGCGGGCGTATTCGTGTAGTGTAGAATATACAGGTTTTAATACCAATATTTGGCAATAGCACACCGCACATTCCCAGTGGACACACATGAAGTTTCTGAAAAGCTGTGGGCGTATTTGTGTAGTGTTGGATATGCTGGTGCTAATACCAATATTTGGCACTAGCACCACGCACATTCCCAGTGGACACACATGAAGTTTCTGAAGTTCTGTTGGCGTATTTGTGTAGTGTTGGATATGCTGGTGCAAATACCAATATTTGGCACTAGCACCACGCACATTCCCAGTGGACACACATGAAGTTTCTTAAAAGCTGTGGGCGTATTTGTGTAGTGTTGGATATGCTGGTGCTAATACCAATATTTGGCACTAGCACCACGCACATTCCCAGTGGACACACATGAAGTTTCTGAAGTGCTGTGGTCGTATTTGTGTAGTGTTGTATATGATGGTGCTAATACCAATATTCGGCACTAGCACCACGCACATTCCTAGTGGACACACATGAAGTTTCTGAAGTGCTGTGGGCGTATTTGTGTAGTGTTGGATATGCTGGTGCTAATACCAATATTTGGCACTAGCACCACGCACATTCTCAGTGGACACACATGACCTTTTTGAAGTGCTGTGGGCGTATTTGTGTAGTGTTGGATATGCTGGTGCTAATACCAATATTTGGCACTAGCACCACGCACATTCTGAATGGACACACATTAAGTTTCTGAAGGGCTGTGGGTGCATTTGTGTAGTGTTAGATTTGCTGGTGCTAAAACTAATATTTCGCACTAGCACCACACACATTCTCAGTGGACACACATGAAGTTTCTTAAGTGCTGTGGGCGTATTCGTGTAGTGATGGATATGCTGGTGCTAATACTAATATTTTTTGCTAGCACCATGCACATTCCCAGTGGACACACATGAAGTTTCTGAAGTGCTGTGGGCGTATTTGTGTAGTGTTGGATATGCTGGTGATAATACCAATATTAGCTACTAGCACCACACACATTCCCAGTGGACACACATGAAGTTTCTGAAGTGCTGTGGGCGTATTTGTGTAGTGTTGGATATGCTGGTGCTAATACCAATATTTGGCACTAGCACCACGCACATTCCCAGTGGACACACATGAAGTTTCTCAAGTGCTGTGGGCGTATTTGTGTAGTGTTGGATATGCTGGTGCTAATACCAATATTCGGCACTAGCACCACGCACATTCCCAGTGGACACACATGAAGTTTCTGAAGTGCTGTGGGCGTATTTGTGAAGTGTTGGATATGCTGGTGCTAATACCAATATTCGGCACTAGCACCACGCACATTCCCAGTGGACACACATGACCTTTTTGAAGTGCTGTGGGCGTATTTGTGTAGTGTTGTATATGATGGTGCTAATACCAATATTTGGCACTAGCACCACGCACATTCCCAGTGGACACACATGAAGTTTCTCAAGTGCTGTGGGCGTATTTGTGTAGTGTTGGATATGCTGGTGCTAATACCAATATTCGGCACTAGCACCACGCACATTCCCAGTGGACACACATGAAGTTTCTGAAGTGCTGTGGGCGTATTTGTGTAGTGTTAGATATGTTGGTGCTAATACCAATATTTGGCACTAGCACCACGCACATTCCCAGTGGACACACATGACCTTTTTGAAGTGCTGTGGGCGTATTTATGTAGTGTTGTAAATGATGGTGCTAATACCAATATTTGGCACTAGCACCACGCACATTCCCAGTGGACACACATGAAGTTTCTGAAGTTCTGTTGGCGTATTTGTGTAGTGTTGGATATGGTGGTGCAAATACCAATATTTGGCACTAGCACCACGCACATTCCCAGTGGACACACATGAAGTTTCTTAAAAGCTGTGGGTGTATTTGTGTAGTGTTGGATATGCTGGTGCTAATACCAATATTTGGCACTAGCACCACGCACATTCCCAGTGGACACACATGAAGTTTCTGAAGTTCTGTGGGCGTATTTGTGTAGTGTTGGATATGCTGGTGCTAATGCCAATATTTGGCACTAGCACCACGCACATTCCCAGCGGACACACATGAAGTTTCTTAACTTCTGTGGGCGTATTTGTGTAGTGTTGGATATGCTGGTGCTAATACCAATATTTGGCACTAGCACCACGCACATTCCTAGTGGACACACATGAAGTTTCTGAAGTGCTGTGGGCGTATTTGTGTAGTGTTGGATATGCTGGTGCTAATACCAATATTTGGCACTAGCACCACGCACATTCTCAGTGGACACACATGACCTTTTTGAAGTGCTGTGGGCGTATTTGTGTAGTGTTGGATATGATTGTGCTAATACCAATATTTGGCACTAGCACCACGCACATTCTGAATGGACACACATTAAGTTTCTGAAGGGCTGTGGGTGCATTTGTGTAGTGTTAGATTTGCTGGTGCTAAAACTAATATTTCGCACTAGCACCACACACATTCTCAGTGGACACACATGAAGTTTCTTAAGTGCTGTGGGCGTATTCGTGTAGTGATGGATATGCTGGTGCTAATACTAATATTTTTTGCTAGCACCATGCACATTCCCAGTGGACACACATGAAGTTTCTGAAGTGCTGTGGGCGTATTTGTGTAGTGTTGGATATGCTGGTGATAATACCAATATTAGCTACTAGCACCACACACATTCCCAGTTGACACACATGAAGTTTCTGAAGTGCTGTGGGCGTATTTGTGTAGTGTTGGATATGCTGGTGCTAATACCAATATTTGGCACTAGCACCACGCACATTCCCAGTGGACACACATGAAGTTTCTAAAGTGCTGTGGGCGCATTTGTGTAGTGTTGGATATGCTGGTGCTAATACCAATATTCGGCACTAGCACCACGCTCATTCCCAGTGGACACACATGAAGTTTCTGAAGTGCTGTGGGCGTATTTGTGTAGTGTTGGATATGCTGGTGCTAATACCAATATTTGGCACTAGCACCACGCACATTCCCAGTGGACACACATGAAGTTTCTGAAGTGCAGTGGGCATATTTGTGTAGTGTTGGATATGCTGGTGCTAATACCAATATTTGGCACTAGCACCACGCAAATTCCCAATGGACACACGTGAAGTTTCTTAACTGCTGTGGGCGTATTTGTGTAGTGTTGGATATGCTGGTGCTAATACTAATATTTTGCACAAGCACCCCGCACATTCCCAGTGGACACACATGAAGTTTCTGAAGTACTGCGGGCGTATTCGTGTAGTGTAGAATATACAGGTTTTAATACCAATATTTGGCAATAGCACACCGCACATTCCCAGTGGACACACATGAAGTTTCTGAAGTGCTGTGGGCGTATTTGTGTAGTGTTAGATATGCTGGTGGTAATACCAATATTTGGCACTAGCACCACGCACATTCCCAGTGGACACACATGAAGTTTCTGAAGTGCTGTGGGCGTATTTGTGTAGTGTTGGATATGCTGGTGCTAATACCAATATTCGGCACTAGCACCACGCACATTCCCAGTGGACACACATGACCTTTTTGAAGTGCTGTGGGCGTATTTGTGTAGTGTTGGATATGATGGTGCTAATACCAATATTTGGCACTAGCACCACGCACATTCCCAGTGGACACACATGAAGTTTCTCAAGTGCTGTGGGCGCATTTGTGTAGTGTTGGATATGCTGGTGCTAATACCAATATTCGGCACTAGCACCACGCACATTCCCAGTGGACACACATGAAGTTTCTGAAGTGCTGTGGGCGTATTTGTGTAGTGTTGGATATGCTGGTGCTAATACCAATATTTGGCACTAGCACCACGCACATTCCCAGTGGACACACATGACCTTTTTGAAGTGCTGTGGGCGTATTTGTGTAGTGTTGTAAATGATGGTGCTAATACCAATATTTGGCACTAGCACCACGCACATTCCCAGTGGAAACACATGAAGTTTCTGAAGTTCTGTTGGCGTATTTGTGTAGCGTTGGATATGGTGGTGCAAATACCAATATTTGGCACTAGCACCACGCACATTCCCAGTGGACACACATGAAGTTTCTTAAAAGCTGTGGGTGTATTTGTGTAGTGTTGGATATGCTGGTGCTAATACCAATATTTGGCACTAGCACCACGCACATTCCCAGTGGACACACATGAAGTTTCTGAAGTTCTGTGGGCGTATTTGTGTAGTGTTGGATATGCTGGTGCTAATACCAATATTTGGCACTAGCACCACGCACATTCCCAGTGGACACACATGAAGTTTCTTAACTACTGTGGGCGTATTTTTGTAATGTTGGATTTGCTGGTGCTAATACCAATATTTGGCACTAGCACCACGCACATTCTTAGTGGACACACATGAAGTTTCTGAAGTGCTGTGGGCGTATTTGTGTAATGTTGGATATGCTGGTGCTAATACCAATATTTGGCACTAGCACTACGCACATTCCCAGTGGACACACGTGACCTTACTGAAGTGCTGTGGGCGTATTTGTGTAGTGTTGGATATGCTGGTGCTAATACCAATATTTGGCACTAGCACCACGCACATTCCCATTGGAAACACATGAAGTTTCTTAACTACTGTGGGCGTATTTGTGTAGTGTTGGATGTGTTGGTGCTAATACTAATATTTGGCACTAGCACCACGCACATTCCCAGTGGACACACATGACCTTTCTGAAGTGCTGTGGGCGTATTTGTGTAGTGTTGGATATGCTGGTGCTAATACCATTATTTGGCACTAGCACCACGCACATTCCCAGTGGACACACATGAAGTTTCTTAACTACTGTGGGCGTATTTATGTAATGTTGGATTTGCTGGTGCTAATACCAATATTTGGCACTAGCACCACGCACATTCTCAGTGGACACACATGAAGTTTCTGAAGTGCTGTGGGCGTATTTGTGTAATGTTGGATATGCTGGTGCTAATACCAATATTTGGCACTAGCACCACGCACATTCCCAGTGGACACACGTGACCTTGCTGAAGTGCTGTGGGCGTATTTCTGTAGTGTTGGATATGCTGGTGCTAATACCAATATTTGGCACTAGCACCACGCACATTCCCATTTGAAACACATGAAGTTTCTTAACTACTGTGGGCGTATTTGTGTAGTTTTGGATGTGTTGGTGCTAATACTAATATTTGGCACTAGCACCACGCACATTCCCAGTGGACACACATGACCTTTCTGAAGTGCTGTGGGCGTATTTGTGTAGTGTTGGATATGCTGGTGCTAATACCAATATTTGGCACTAGCACCACGCACATTCCCAGTGGACACACATGACCTTTCTGAAGTTCTGTGGGCGTATTTGTGTAGTGTTGGATATGCAGGTGCTAATACCAATATTTGGCACTAGCACCACGCACATTCCCATTGGAAACACAAGAAGTTTCTTAACTACTGTGGGCGTATTTGTGTAGTGTTGGATGTGTTGGTGCTAATACTAATATTTGGCACTAGCACCACGCACATTCCCAGTGGACACACATGACCTTTCTGAAGTGCTGTGGGCGTATTTGTGTAGTGTTGGATATGCTGGTGCTAATACCAATATTTGGCACTAGCACCACGCACATTCCCAGTGGACACACATGACCTTTCTGAAGTTCTGTGTGCGTATTTGTGTAGTGTTGGATATGCTGGTGCTAATACCAATATTTGGCACTAGC